>RJWM01006980.1:0-80887 GCA_004363535.1 Dasyprocta punctata | reverse complement strand
ATTCATCAGATTTGCCACCTAATTAACAGCCAGGGTTTAATTCAATCACCTGAATTTTTTTTCCCTTGCAATACATAGTCTTCTAACTGCTACAGTGCTCACTCCTTAGATATAGTTAAAATTACCTTTAATAGTCTGTCCCTTGAGTAGGACCAGTTACATGTGGCTATCAAAACAACAGTTTTTGCCATCAGATGTGACTATCCTATAAATATGGCTATCAAAACAACAGTGAGTAACCTGTACAGCTGGAAATTCAAATCAGATAAACCATCTCAGCCTAGAGCCCATCTTAATAACTATCTTTGCTTTCACATGTGAAAAAAAGGTTTTATTCCTCCTAATTCTTATTCCAAGAGATCTTGATTAATTGACCCTCAAAAATGTCCTGACTAGTCTATTTATGCTTACAAATATGAAAACTATAAAAGAGTCATTATAATTCAAATTGACCAAATACATTTGAGTGCTCTCTGATTTTATAAACTGTCTTGTGTGTGTTTGCTGCTTTGTCTGTCTATTCTATGAACAGCTGTTACATTTGAGGTCAAAAAATAATTTTCCCCCTTTTTTTTTTTTGCAATTTTGGATTTTTGAGGGACCCTTCAGGCTTGGGGGAACTATTGAGCAGCATTCCAATTGAATAAGGAAGCAGCTTCCTGGAGACATTTCTCTAGTTCTTGTTCATTAATAGGGAGCCCCAGTAAACTCCATAACCTTATTGGAGATACCCCAATAAATGCACTTTAAAATATATTATTGTGATATGTTTACATTGGTCATTGTCAAAAGATTAAATTTTCTAGATAATAAAGTTTTTATTTAAAAGTGCTCTGGTACAAAGCCTTTCAAATGGCTATGACAATTGATTGTTATTAACCTCATGGTATATTAAATGCATTCATGCCTCCAGATGCATAGGTCTTTCAAATTGTAAAATGGATTATTTATGGTAATGGACTTTTGTTTCAGATTCAGACCTCTGCCTTCAACAAAAACTTATGAAATACACAGTCCAATAAAGATCAGCAAGTTAGATAAAAGTTTCTTATATATTGGATAGGGATAGTTGACTAAAGGGGGTAGGGGGTATTTTATGTCAAAATGTAAATTCAAGTTGTTACAAAATGTCATAATTGTCATGCTACAAAATTATGTATGGTTTTGATTTCCAGTTTTCTGTATGGAATACATAACTGCTGACATTCTACAGGGATTTAAATACTAGGACATCCATGGTTGATGAAAAATAATGATCCTATTTTATGTTCTATGGTGCTTGATATTCAGTTAAAGTAGTAAAGTTAAGCTTACTGCCTTATTACACTATAACATTATCAGTCTTTTCTTCTGGATGTTCAACAACTGAGTTTTGGAGACCAAAAACTAGAAAGATAGACAGGCTAAGAGGGAAGTCAATATTTTGGCCCTAGGCCTCCGACGTCAGTGAGGACACAAGACACAAGAGAACCTCTGCTGCGACATCCTACTTTCGATGAGTCCCTGGTCTTCCGATCAAAGGGACTATGGGACCACAGCGGAAAATGATCATTGGTGTGTAGTGTGCCTAAGGAGAGTCACCAGGAGAGAAAAAATTCTCACAGGCTTTCACTTAAAACAATTTGGACAAGCAATGACCATGACTCATCCAAAGGTTGACACTGACAGATACACTATGAGGTACTGTGCATGGTTCCAAGGTAATTCCTGAGGAGATACAATTGACCTTGAGAGACAGCAAAGAAGTTAATTTTAATTAACAGAGGTCTCACTTTAGCTTGGTCTTAAACACCCAGCAGAAAAGAACAAACAAAAGATATATATCCTATATGCTGTTTCAACTGCTTTGATTATAAAAACAAAAAGGGAGAGATGTTGGGGACCACAAATTCACAATGGTTAATTTTGCATACTTCCCTAAGGGACAAAGTGGAGGCTTAGAATTATCAGTGCCACCCATGAGATTTCTCATCAACTCTTCTTAGCATAAAATCATCTACACCCTCTTAAATCATCCCAGGATTATACTCCGGAACAAGATCCTTCTTAGCGTAAGATCGTCTACACTCTCTTGAGTCATCCCAGGATTATACTTGCCATAGTCATAAAGCTTTGAGTCTTCCCCAATTGTAATGTTTTGCTAGCCTCACCTATCACCGTATGCACCCCATAAATAGTGGCTGTCTAGGAGTGTGGGGAGGAAGACCCATTAGGAGACATTGACTTCCCATCCATTCATTTATTACTAAATTTGCCTCCATTTTTTATTTTCTCACCATATCCTTAACACAGACAATTGGGACTCTTCACTGGGTCCCCGATATGATCCTAGGTCACGTGCTTATCACACAGACACATACATACAGAGGTCAAGCAGAAATCTCTGATGGCACTGAATGTCTTTGTGGTGCAGACAGTGGTGACACTTTTGTGTATGTATTCTAATTTCCAAACTCATCAAGTTGAATCCATTAAATACATACAGCTTGGTGTGTGTCAATCATACCTCAACCAAAAAGATTTCAAAATTGTAACAACAAAAATCAAACACAAAATTGAATGAGAAGACAAAGTCAGTAGAAAATACTGAAATTCTATATTTTTTTTTAATTCAAAAGCCCTAGCGCAGATGCATTTTAGGTAATGAAAAATTTTAGGAAGGTGCTATGGCCACAGTCTATAGCTTCTATTGAGAGCAACATCCTATAATGAAACCCTTGAGTATTTCTGCAGCAAAGCATATGGGCATTCATGCTAAGTGTGAGAAACAAAGGTTATAAATAAAAATCAGTTCAGGCTACATTTTACCACCCAAAGATAAACAATGAAAAATAATTGTGCGGATCCCAGAGATGTTTGGGATTTGACAGTTCTTGAAATATTATATAACTATGTAAGACAAAATATATGCAACTTGCCTGATGAAGACTGTACTCATAGAATCAGTAATAAGATAAAAATATGTGCTTGCAACTGGAAATTATCTGAGCTTTCCGTTACTGTCATCTCCAACTTCTTATTAGATGCTTCTCATTCACTCTTTCCTCAAAACACTCTTGCATGGTTAGAAGAATTAATTTCATTTTGTATGTAAGGAAATGTAGGATCAGAAAAGTTAAGTAATTTGCTTGAGGTCATATAGGTCAGACAGATTGAAAGGTTAAGTTTTTCAAATTTCTAAAGCTTGTGCTCTTTGTATGGCACAATAATTATGTTAGTAAAAGTAGGCATATTCCTTGGATCAGTTGAGAAATGGAACCTGAAATTGGGTCTTCAGATGTCACCTACCAGGAGAGATACTTTGTGCCTTGTTAAAAATCTCATAAACCATTGATGACTTTGCTTTATGGGAAACAGACATCTTAAGCTACATACAAAGAAATAAAATAATCATGCAGCTCTGCCACAGCTATTTGAAGGAACAAAAGATGTCCAAGCTGTACCATCTTAGGAGGGAAGAGGTCTAATACCTCTCAAAGGTGTGGAAACATAGCAGAAGTTCAGAAAATAGTAATACAATTACTTTTTAGAAAAATTGGCAATGTTTCATTAACAACTGGTTTGAATGTCTTTTTTTTAAGAAAGAAAGAAAAAGAACTAACTTTTATTATGTTGTCTCACTACCCAGAAATATGATAAATATCTCCATTATTCACATTTCCTTTATGTAATTAATTCTTAATATAGCTTTAAATGATTAGATTCAGAGCATTTATATAACCTCATAATTAGAAAAAACCTCCAATATTGTTCCTGACTACAAGGTGCACATCAGAATTACACTTCTAATTTTTTTTGGTTTGATACCAGTTTATTTTTATTTTTTAATTTTATTTTATTTTAAAGAGAATAAAGCTAAACAAAGCAAAGCAGAATAAGGTTAATCAGAACACAACAATGGAAGCAATACAGGACTTCAAAATAAGATAATAGGAAATCAACAATGGCTACAATAATGTCTCTTGTTTTCTTCAAAATAGCTATCCATACCATCAGATATAATAAAATTAAACAAAACAAAACAGAATAACACCTATCAAAACAAAAGAATGAAAGCATATTTTAGAGAGAATAAAACCATTTTATTAAAAGACATAACTTCAGAAATCTTCTGACAATCTAATTGTAAAATAAATGAAAAGCTGTTTCATATTTTCTATTGTAAAGCCAATGTCACTCTTCATTTCACAACAAAGAAATTCTTCTTGTGCTGCTCTACCTAATTTTTAATTTTTTTTATTGTAAAGAGAATAAAACCAAACAAAATAAAACAGAATAAAGCCAATCAAAGCAAAACAGTGAAAGTGATACAAAATTTCAAAACAAGAAAACATCAACAATGGCTACCATAATGCCTCTTGTTATCTTCAAAATTTCTGCCCATACCATCAGATATAATAAAATCAAACAAAACAGAGCAGAATAAAACCAATTAAAACAGAATATTGAAGAAAATAAAACAATAAAGCAGAACAAAACAAAACAGTGAGAACAATGCTGGATTTCAAAAACAAGACAGGAGGAAATCCCCCATATTTGCTATATTACATATTGTCATCGTCCTAATAGACGCTCAGACTACTGGTCTTAGGCCCTCAAAGTCAATCAAACAATACAGGCATTAAGTTGTTTCAGTACCTCAGTTACTATCAACTTAGCCTGTCCTCCAAATCAGCTGCTTATGGGGTGGGGGGTGTTCTTGTCTCTCAGCCTGCATACAGGTTGACTCACAGGAAGGGTGAATTGACTTCTTGTTGCTCCTCCCAGGCCCAGCATGTCTCTGGTTTGAATGACTTTAAATAATACTTTATTTTAAAGTAGTTATACTATGTTAATATGAAAAATAAAATTATGTAATATAAATATCTGTGACTGAGTAGCTCCTATAATTCTGTTTTTGTTCAGTTCCTGTTCCTCTATGGGATTGGCCATGTGCCTCACATATTGGACATTTAATTCTACATTGTGTAATTCTTTACTTCATAGGAGGGTAACTTGTCTTCTTGGTTTGATTGCCATGTTTCAAAGGGTGGAAACTTCATCTTGGTTTTACTTTGAATCTCAACAGTCCTAGCATGGTGCTATATATATGGTTTGTATTTATCCCTTATAAAAGTATACCTAATCTGGTCAGTTTTGTAAATGACATTATGTTAGGTCTTTTTTTATAAGCATGTTCTCTAATGAAACCAAATTTCCATTTGGAATAAATATCAAAGAGTTCTGGGTGCTGAGAGCTACTTTAAAGCTGAATTTGATCATATCAGGAACAATTTGTGAAATTCTTCTCATAACCTTTCTGAAATGTATTACTACCATGATTTGAATTTAATTTGAGCATCGGGTACACATGAAGATTTTCTTTTTAGGATGCTTCATCATAAAATAATAATAATATAGCTTCAATAATCATTCATGATCAAAGTATTTTTTAAAATGTAGTGCTATTTTGCAGGTAGAATTGACACTAATGCTAAAACAAATCCTGTGAATCTAGAGAGCATTTATCTCCAGCCTGTTGCAGATGAGAGACTTAAATTTAATTAATCTCCCTCTTGAAAGATTGTTCTAAGCTGACAAGCAAGTCTTGGCAGAGACTTGGAAACATAAAGAGCAAAACAAGTGGTGTTTTAGGTTTCCTGAACAACTGAATTATTTAGATGCTTTCTAATACAAAATTCTTCTTGCATTTCTCTTTCTGAATTCTCTGTCAGTAATATCTTCTTCCTAAAACTTAAAAGCAATCTTTGAAAAGAGCTGAATGGTTCCATCCAGGTGTTACAGACCCAGAAGCTGGAGCCAGGGAACCTGAATGTAATTGACTGGTAGCAACCGCTTTCCTGCCGCCATGTTGTGTCACACTGCCTTTCTGATCTTATCTTATTCGACCCTCCCAATAGCCCTTGAATGTCAGTTACCTCCTTTTCAAGCTGCCATAACTAAGGTCCATTGCTGTCCATTAACAGGACCCAGAATTTTAAAGGCATATGTTTGGCATATGTTCTTGGGGGAAAGACAACTTCAATTCTAACAGATAACTATAAATTAACTGCTAAAACATTTACTATGTTGGGTAGGAACAACAAATCTGCTTAGGAAGGGACCCGAAAAGTAATCTCAAAATACATTGTAAGAAATTTTGAAATTGTGGAAACTTGGTCACTTAACAAATATTTTTTCCACTTTATTGAGGAAAGTGTTTCTGTTTTAATAAGTACTTTGTCATGCAAATTTGAGCAGCTTTTAATAACTGCTTTTTCATGCAAATTTGAACAGCCTCTCTAGTATTGTTTTTAGTTTCTTCTCTGAAACAGAAATAGGCACTTAATGTTTGTTAAATAAATAAAAATGTTCCCTTCATTCTAGGTCCTATAAACCCATTCCTCTCTGTAAAGGCAACCATTAAGAGCAGTTTTTGTGAACCCTTTTATCCATTTTCCTATGCAGTTACATTCATTTAAGTACATATAGGACAGAATATAATTCTATGTCACTGAATAATACTGAAGGGATTATCCTACAACTCATGTTACATTTAGGAGCATATCTTGAATATATTCCCATGTCAGGTTAAATAGATGTATTGATCTTGTTTTTGGATTTATTTATTTATTGCAATATCCTCCAAAATATGGGTAAACCATAGTTGATTTAATGGATGTTATTATGGCTTGACTATTTTTATCCTCTCCAAAACTCATGTTGAAATTAATCTCCGACGTGGTGGTATCAAAAGGTGGAACTTTTGAAGAGGTGATCAAGTCATGAGGGTCCTGTCATAGAAAAGTGTGGAAAAAAGTTAGTGAGGACCTTTTGCCCTTCTGCCACATAAGTCCACAGAATTCATCCCTTCCAGGGGGTGCAGTAAGAAGGTGCCACTTTGCATCTGATTCTAAACATGCGCATGTCTCAATCTAGGGCTTCCCAGCTCTCAGAACTGTGAGAAATACATTTCTATTATTTGTACACTACCCTATCTGTGGTATTTTTTTGTATCAGCACAAGCGGACTGAGGCAGACATGTATTGTATCTTTTTTTCTATTTTATTCCGTTGTAAGTAGAGCTGAAATGAACCTTCATATATGTATATTTTAGTACAAATATTGCTATAGGGTAATCAACAGATCTGTCACTCTGCTTTAGAGCGTGATCTCTGTAGTTGGAGACAATACAGAGAATAAAATATATTTCCTACTCTCGAGGGCTTTTAGCCTGTCTGGAAAGGTGCTGAAGTGTTCATAGGGTGACTTCAGAGGCCCAATGAAGAGAGCCCCTGGTGAGCCCAGGAGTTAGGAGAGCATTCACCAAAGAGATGGCACAGCAACTGTGTCTTAAAGAGTAAGCGGAACTTGACCAAAACAGAGAAAGAGATGAAAAAATGTATTACAAATACCACATTGTGGACCTGAAAGTGAGAACATTATTTCAAACTAGAAAGCCAAGAAAAACTGACTGAATGCCACAAGTTTGAGTGTGGTCTCTTAGGAGCACAGGTCCAAGCAGACAGTGAGGAGGACAGAAACAATGGAAAGAGGCAAGTGGACCCAAGGGATAGATGGGGAATTGCATCAATTGGCAGCAAGCAAAATTTCATGGCATGGCATGGGAAGATCTGAGGAAGGAGAGGTAGATGAAGACCAGGTCAGGAAGGCCTTGAAGTTTTGACTAAAGCATTTGGATATTATCCTACAGGGTATAGGGCTCACTTTAGACAAAATATTTGGCAGACATTTCTAAATGTAACATAGAACTCTGGGGAGTGGACTTGTATTTTAAGCAGAAATGTAGTATAATTGCAAATCATTTCTTAGATTGTTTTAGACAACATTGTAGTGAAGTCGCCTCAAATTTTTAAGTGTTTATGTACCTGGGAAACTGTTGCTAATTTGCTAAGAAAAACTCAGAGCTCTTCTCAGTCAGGAAAGGAGTGGATCCTCCTATCTGTGTCCTAAAAGGGTTTCTATGGCTGCTGAGTAGGAAGACAGACTGCAGGGAACAGCAGTGGAGTCAGAGAGACAAAAGGGGAAACTACTGCAAGGGGCCATGGTGGCACAGGAGGTTGTGTCGCAGTGGTGGGACATGGTTAGGGAGGGACCTGCTGGGAGAAAGAGAAGAGCTTGTTCAGGATGACTCCAAGGACTTGGGACTGAAAACACAAGAAAATGGAGGTGTGGAGATAGGCAGAGAGACAGCGGGATAGGAATATGTATTGACTTTGTTAGTGGTGGCCTATAGGTTTGTTCGGAAGTAAGAATATGTATTAGCTTTGTTGTATTAGTTTTCCTTAAATATGATACTTCAAAAGTATGAGATTGGTATTATTGAGCATCACTAGTAGTTAGGGAAATGCTAAGCATTTCTAATAGACTTTCAAAATCCAACGCTTACAGAAAATGGAGGTTAATTTCTCTCTTGGGAATCACTCTGAAGTGAACAACTCAGGTTTATTTTCCTGTGTGAGATACAAGGAGTCAGGTTTCTTCCCATAGGGCTGCTTTGTTAGCTATCTGTCAAGAGTGGTCCATGGCTATATTTAGATACCAGTCAGCAGGAAGGAGGACAAGACCTAGGAAATGCATCCTTGCTCCCTGGCCCTGGGGCGCCATCATTTCCACTCTTATTCCATTGGTGAAAGCTCGGCCACTTCCCCACAACTTGCCATGGACTCTGTGGAATGTAGCTCAACCATATGTCTGGATGGAATTCTTTTGCTGTGGAAGACTGAAAGAGCAGATTCTGATGGCTCTCTGGAATCTTGTTTTATAAACATATTATTGGCTTATTTCATTAAGAGTTTATTTTATGTCATGTCTGGCTACACTCCTGGGGAATTTTTTTTTTTTAATAACTGTCAGATTTTATTTGTGTGGTAGCAATAAAAAACTGAGAACTAATATTACGAGAACATGAATTGCTTTTTTCCTTACCCTGTATGTAAGCCACAGGGTAAGGAAATCATTTGGATTCATGGCTAAAATTACCTCCAAATGATTTCTATAGTCTACAAAGTCAAGACAGCAGAGCCTCGTGTGTGAAATATATTACATTTCAATGGAAAACAAATGGTTAATTTAAACTAAGGGACTACTTTCCCAAATTTCTCTGTCTGTAGACAGAGAAATCATTTGGATTCATGGCTAAAATTACCTACCCAGGCAAGCGTGCATCATGGAGAACTAGCCTACTGCCATTTCCTCAAATCAGTCCTCACTGGAAGGAGACACACCGGCAACCTTCTCACAAGCTAGCTTCTGGTGGTTTCATGTAGAGCGGTCTCTGAGTGACAATGGACTGTCAGGGCTCAGGTGACCACAGGCAACATCCGGATGTGTGTTCACCTGCCTCCTAATCCTCTTGCTCCCTCTACTTCTCAGCTTTCAATAGCCAAAGACTGGGAGTTCTGAGTGTTCTTTTATTTGGGAGATTAGTCCCTTAGATTAAATTAACCATTTGTTTTCCATTGAAATGTAATATATTTCACACACGAGGCTCTGCTGTCTTGACTTTGTAGACTATAGAAATCATTTTATCTTGTGATTGCACAGCAGGTCTGGATATCAGTGAAAGTCCTGACAGTGTGACCTCCCTTTCTTCTTTTTATCCTTCCCAAAGCCATGAGGTTTTAACTTGGAAACACAGAGCTACTGAACAGCACCCTGGGAACCCTGCACGACAGTCAGGTGTGCGGAAGATCTGTCGCCCCATGACTGGAGCAACCCCTGTTGAGTGCAGCTGGGAGATGACGTGTTTCACCACCATCAGTTGCACCTAAATATAGTCTTTAAGTGCATAAATGTGTGAACGGCTTCTTTTATTCCTTTAGCTGTTGTCGCGATGCCTTTCTCTCCCTTTGTATTAAGGGTACACCTCATCTGCCTCTGCCCTATTCATCTCCTATTATCTTTATGCAAAAACCAATGCATAATTATTGCTCATGCTACTGTTTCTTGAAGTCAAATAGCAGCTACCCAGGTGGCTCAGAGGGCAGGGCCAGAAGGTTTTGTGCCTCTCTGAGTGACCTTACCCAAATGCCCACATTTGTTATCTTCTATTGTTGAGTGGATCATCAGAAGGATCCCTGCCCTTTTCAAGCTTTTACATAAAAAGACCAAAGTTCAATGCCAAAAGATAAAAAGAAAATGCACTTGTCTGGAGCTCTAGGTTTTAAGTCTTGTGTTTAGACCTAGGAGGGAATGTTTTAGAAACTGGATCCAACCTCTGCATAGTCTCCAGACTCCTGATCAGTTTAAAAAGACAAATCACTGTGGATGAAGTCTCAGCTTGTTAACACGGCATGTGTGCCCCTGCTCGGTTAACTCCACCTGCTCCTTCAGCCACTCGGCTATGCTCACCCGCCACGCCTCTCCTCACCCCACCTCCCATGTTCTATAACATCCCAGCCCCTGGCATACACACAGGCCCACAGCAGATAGGTGTTCAAGCAGTAGAACGAGTGTTCCTTTCCTTCATCCTCTCCACCTGCTCTCCATTGGTTGACTCAGTTGTGAAGACTTCACTTAGGCAGTGTCCTCCTTGCCACCTGGAAGGGGCAGAGATTCGGGTGCACCTCCTCACTCTGTCACCGTTTCACCTCTGCCTTTGTCACCTCACCTCATAACTTTGTTCTCCTCACCAGGCTGTGAACTACTCAGCAGCAACAGTGGGATTGGGTTGTCACCGGATAGCTCATACCTAAGAGAAATGCCTGACGCATTGTCAGATGAATGAATGGATTCACTCACAATAAAATTTCAATGCAGAAGAGACTAGAATATTCTTCTTGGTATTAGGTACATTCACTCTCTCTCTAGCAGATAAATTTTCTTAGAAAATTTAGTGACTACAAAAACTTTCAGGGTGAATATGGTTTAAACCCAGGGAGCTCTGTTGCCTTCATGGATATTTTCATTAAATTTGATGAGTCAGCCTCCCTCTTTACCATGACACTGAACCTGTCAAGAGGAATTAAATACCCATGCCAGCCATGAAGAGTGGCAGAGACGTCCTGCCAGATTCTTAACTTCCCCAGACTCTTTTACCTAGTGGGAATAGCCAATTGTTGTGCCTGCTCCAAAATTTATCTTTGGGGAATTTCCCCAGTTATGAGTTTTAGCTACCAAAGGCTTTAAAAAAATAATCATCTGAAACCTAGATTCCTGTGCACCTTGGAGTGGGTATGTGCCTCTGGTTCACTAATTAGGCCAGATCCAGAGGGGCTTGGATTAGAAGTAAGCAAATGAGTCTGGCATCTGGTCCCTAATGTCACCTGTGTCATGAGAGTGGCTGCTATGTACTTGCTCCTCAGGTGGCTGTGAGCATTTGTGCTGCATGCTTGACCTTTCTGGTCTACCTGGGATTTTTCTGAATCACCTAAGTCACTTAATGAAGTTACTTTCTCTTTGCCCTGGGATGAATTTTATTGTTTGCAACAAACATTCTTATGCAGTATTCATAATATTATCATTATCTTTTCAGTTATTAGTACACTTTTGCAGGACATTATAATTATATTCCTCATGGGGAGATGGTGCATGTAATTTCATTAACCATTTCCATCGCTGTTAAAATTGTTTTCTAGTTGTTCCCATAAAACCTCTATCCACAGTATTTAGAACCTTTAAGTGATATGGAGGTTCTGTCTTCTATGCCCTGGCCCACTTATCCAGATTTCTGTTACACCTCCTGCCCCATGAAACCATTTAGCCAGAATAGGATAGCAAAGGAACAAGAACTTGGGAAACATGAAGGACTGTGTTGGAACCCTGGTTTTAGCTACTTACCGTAATGCCGTATGACTTGGACATTTAACTTTTCTGCATCTCCCTCAGAAGTTGTCAAAACAATATTTATCCTGCAGAGTTGTTATTCAAATGAAAAGAGAAAATTGACATCTCCTGGTCCATCGACGTCCATCACATGAGAACTTCTCAGAGCTGCCAGTCTCACTCCCTGAACTGTGAAAAACACCCAGGCAGACCAAGTTTACTTCTCAATTAGGTTAAGTTCCCCTGTACAGGAATCCGTGACAGCTTCCTGAAGATATCACACATTAAATTAATAACAACAGCAAAAATTTAGCCTGGAATTTAAAATCTTTGTTTACTGGGTCCAATTTTTCCTCTCCAGATTTATCTCTCACAATCTATTTACAGGAACCTTTTGCTTTAATTAGCTCAGCCTCTAATTCCTTCCCCTAACCATGTGTGTGCTCCCATCCATCGATGCCCAGCTATTATCCCTTTCTTAGGCTTGCTTTTTCCTTCTGCTCTGATAAGCCAAATCAAATATTTTTGCTAAAACATATTGAATGCATTGCATGTACATATAATGCACATATACATGCAATGGATGTAATTTTGTGATATCCTATATATGTAGTTTAGGGCTCTCCCTGAACACTCTAATATGTTCCCATCAATTTTGACACTGCTTGCCTATGTCACGTACTTTATTATTAAAAAACAATGCAAAAGCCAGATGTTGTGGCACACACCTGTAATTCCAGCACATGGGAGGCTGAGGCAAGAGGATTGCTGCGAGTTCAAGGCCAGCCTGGGATACAAAGTGAGTTCAAGGTCAGCCTGAACTGCATAGTGAGACCTTGTCTCAAAAAGACAAAAGAACAAAACAAACAAAAAACATTGCAAATACAAGCTGATATTGAGAGAGCCCTTTGTATTACCAGGTACATGCTTTACTGGGGTGATCTCATATCTTTACAATAGTCCCAGAAAGTAGGTTCTAGTATTTTCCCTGTTTTGAAGACTAGGAAACTGAGATACAGAAGAATTAGCAATGCAACCTATTTAATTTAGATCAAAGTCATGAAGATACTGAATGAATGCCAAAGCTAGCATTCAAGCCCAAGTGATCTCCCAGTAGAATCCATCAAGCAGAGTCTTAGGGTCAGCACCGCTAGCACCTTCAGCAGCACCCATCAGTGCATGTGGATGGCAGGACCGTGGCAGTGGCTACCTGCACCGCACACTGTCCCCAGCATGTCACTGCTGCTTACTGCCTGCCAGTACAGGAGGCCACTGCTACTTGGGACAACTGGAGCTGTCTCAAATTCCTGCTCAGAGTCAGCTCCCATGTGCATTTGATTCTTCTGGGTGAGAGTGCTAGCTGTGAGACATTCCAGGGTTCTGAGACTGAGCAGGAAGGTTGGATTCTCAGCTCTTTTCGAGGTAGCTGGAGAACTCAGCAAGGCTTTCAGCTTTCTGAGGCAATTTCTCTGTCCATGCAGTGATACAAGGCCAGTACTACGGTGCTGAAGATCAAATGGGAAAGTGCAGAGCTTTATTTCTTAAAGTAAAGGAATGACTAGGAGCAGGAAAACCAATTTTATGCCCATAATCTCCTTATGATGCTTTGCCTTTGTCCAAAGAGAAAGTAAACTGTATTCTGATCAAATGGAAAAAGAGCGTATCAAGATGCATCAAGACTCACTGCACTAAGTTGAGACATTTCACAGACAAATACATGGGAAACAGTTACAGTCTTAAAGGCCATTTTGCATTAAAAACCAAATTATAGATTTTCTTGGTGGACTGAAGTAGCATATATGGCACTTTAAGTTCCAGGTGGTTTGGGTCAAGTGGCTGATCTTTTAATGATAAATTTTGACAGCCTGAGTCAGATAATTATTTCAAGTTCTAAGAAAGGTCTTGGTGCTTTTGGGTGTGACATTTTTCAAGGCTATTTTCTTAAGGAATCTTTTTCATTATGATACCATCAGCCAATAAAGAAATTTGTTCTATAGAAAAAGTTGGTTTTATAGCCAACACTTTCCAAGTTGAAAATGAAACCATACACCCACGTCATTGTTCTTATTTCAATTTTAGCATGGAAACGAACAGTTCTCCCTTGGAAGTCCAAATGAAATGGTTTTACTTTAGAATTTCAATTAGAATAAAAATTCAAATTAGGCTATGTGATTTACATCCACCTTTCTTTCATGATGACCAGATGCCTCGTGAAGACTTTATCAGGCACAACCAGCATTAACTAGCAGCAAAGGCATAATTCACATATGTGACTTACTCAAGGGACTGGTTGCACATGATGGTCCCTAAACGGAAGAGTTCTTGCCTTTTTAATAGTATTAGCTTCAGTTTCTATGGAAACTGCACGTCCTGTTTTGTGGTTTGCATAAGATGGCTTTAGATTTATTAAAAGAGATCCAAATAGTTAAAACTAATAGTAAGAGTCTTCTTTGAGTATAACAGCATGTAGACATTTTCATAGATGAGTCAGTAAAACAAATTTTATTATAGGAGGCTATGCTGATGCAGAGCACCAATTGCAATTGCAGACTGTTTTAAAATGCTAACATTGAAGTTCAAAGGAGGAGATGATTGATTAAAATTATTAACTTGTTTAAAATTATTAGAATTAAACATACCTATAGAAAAATAGTCAAAGAAAGAATGAAAAGCAGTATGTTTGTGTATGGTGTATGCACACTACTTATCTATATACGAACATGTATTTAAAAACGTAAATGGATAATTAACACAAAGCATATGTGAAAATATGTATTTATATGTAACTTATATACAAGTACATATAACTAATAAACATAAAGTGCATTAACCTCACCAGTTATGAAGAGATACAATTTATAAAAGTAAAATATTTTATCTTGATTAGTCAAGATAAAAAAGATTGATAAAATCCAGGGTAGAAAAACAGGAGAAATCAGCATGAAATGGAAATGCTCATGAGAAGAACATGTCACTTTGAGTTTCTAAAGGTTGATGTATATGGCTTAAATATGAGATTCTTAAACCAGAAATTTCAATTTTAGGAAATACACCTGGGGAGCATCAATTGTGCCCCATGAGAGAATCACGCTTCACCTATTTTTTCTCATGCCTGGTGCTCAGCTCCCAGCACAAGGCCGGGATGGTCAATAGCAGTTGTGGAATGAACTTAATGAAGATGTTGAACCTCAGTTACCTGGAAAGTTGTTCATGGTATGATAGATGAAAAAAGTGATAAAAGTAGAATATAAAAATATGCTCACTTTTTTAAATTTTAAAAATCATCACTGTAGCTGGCGCGATGGCACCTGCTGGTAATCCCAGCACTGAAGCAGGAGAACTCTTAAGTTAGAGTAGCTTAATGAGACCCTGTATCAAAATTAAAAATATGACTGGGGATGCATCTCAGTGGTAGTATGCCTTTGGGTTTGATCTCTGATACTGTAAAAACAAAAACAAAAACAACCTTACCATGTCTGTATCTATGTGGGTGAATTCTAATAAAATATATCATAATAATTAAATGAAAAAGTGTTGTCAAAAGAAATGGATTTGGTGAAATGCTTTAGTAATGCCAGAGCCACACTGTATTTCACTTCTAATTATATACCAAGAATGACATGCAATAAAGATCGATGCCCCAAACTTCTCAAATAGTTGTTCCATTAAGTATAAAATAAAAGCCCATATAATAAAACATTCTATCATAGTTCAATAGCAGCAGTCTATTGCAGCAATATTTTAACTGGTCCATTTCATCCGTTCACAGATTCACTTTCCTGAGCACCAATCTCAGAGTTTCAGTCACCCTTTCAAAATGGATATTGATTCACATTTGAATGCAGCTTATGATTTATTATGGAGGGAATATCTGTTTTCCCTAAATTCATATACTGAAGTGCTAGTCCCAGATTTGATGGTATTTGTAGGCTGGGGCATGGGAAAGAAACTGGGTTTGGGTGAGGTCCTGAAAGAGAAGTCTCCACACCGGGATTTGTCTCTTGGCCACATGAATACACAGCGAGAAGGTGGCTGTCTACAAGCAATGAAGAGAGCCCTTCCCAGAAACCTCATCAGTCTGAACTTGGGTCTTGAGTTGCCCAGCCTCCAGAACTGTGAGAAATACATTTCTGTTGCTTATGTATCCTCACTCATGGTATCTTATTACAGCAGGCTAAGCTAACACAAGGTCTTTAACGGGGCACACAAAGGTCCTCCATGATGAGAACTGCACGACTTCTACATTTGTTGTCCTCATCCCCAGCACATCCACTGTTCTCTGCCCAGCTCTCAGTGCCCTCTGGACCTTCCATGCCTGTTCTTTGTTTATATTAACCCATTTGTTCCCATTTCACTTATAGACTCACAGTCCCAGTCTTTGCCTGAAGAAATCCCATCCTAGTTTTAAAAATCACAACCTCCAAGTGGCCTCCAACATCGTTTCATCCACAACTGAACATTAATGAGGATAACACTATTAAACATTGATTATTGTGCTTATCTAAGTGTCAACTGTGAACATACCTGAGTATGAACCATTTTTTATTGGACTTCCTTTTCTCTTTCCTGGGCAGGTACGATGCACGAAGCCAAGCAAATATAAAATGCAAGCTTACTGAGTGAATGTTGGACTTATTAATCCCTCGTGACAGACTTCAGCTGCACTCAACAGGGCATGCTGTCACTATGGGATGCCAGAGATCTTACCCACACCCATGCATGGCATAGAAGGCAGAGAATGCTGATGATATTGGAGGAAGGCTCAAAGCAGAGTTTTGCCCTGAATTGAATACTCTCAGAGAACAGTGACAATTCTGTGATAGGAGGTTATTACTGAATCTCCTACTGATGGCAGGAAGAATAAAGAGAGGCTGAAGCTATGACTGGTAAAAGAGCAGCTCTCCTAGTAGCCAGGAGAGGGGATGTTGGGTATTTTCAGTGGTCAAGACAGTGTTCCTGTTTTGTCTGAGTTCAGGAATCATTTAGAAGTGGTCTTGATTTTGTCAGATCATCAAAGCCACAGACATCTCACACACCACAGACTGGGGTGCTTTGTGAAGTTGTTCCATTGGAGAACCACAACTATGCTCCAAGTGCCAGGCCAGAGTCCGGTAATGCAAAGGTCTTCATGGTAGTGCTGGGCCAGCTTCTGGCCATCGGGGTCTGACTTGCTCTTCTTTTTGTCAGCATCCAGAGCCAGATTTTTGAGGTCAGAAACTGTCTCTCCCAACCCCTATGACCTTGACCTGGAATGCTTTGCTCATTGAAAGCGCTCAGTGGGCACTGGTTGGAGGTTGAGTTTCCTTTCTCTCAGGTTAGCTTGACCTTCAGGGTGATTTTTTTGGTCTGGATTACAATTTTTTTTTTTTAAAAAAAAACATCTAATTTTAAATTTGCTTGGAAAATCATTATCCATTAGTAAAATATGTTCTCTTGGTTCCAAATATACTACTTTTCAGCTTTCTTGTCTCAGTTAGCATAATTTACCAACACTAAAAATAATTTCTAGAACAAAAGCTTCTGAAAATAGAAGCAAAGAGAACTCTTTTTCTCCTCATTTTATAAACCAATCTCCCACTATTTCACTACAAAATCTTAAAGGACTGTGATGAATATGGATACTCGTTTAAACTCTAGGCTATTTTCTTGCTATTACCTATTAACCATTTGAAACTTCTACCATGAAAGCACAGTGTTGAGGAGGTATACATTTCCCTTTTGTTTTTAGCCTCAATAATAATATTTGGCAGATGAAAAGCCTAACTCCTAGATGACCTTGGTAAAGACAGTGATTACAGCTTATTAGATGACTGCACTTCAACCTCATAGCGAGGAGGGGTCACCAAAAAATGGGAGCTTTCTTTTATTGGGAACTTTAGAAATAAATAGGCTTTGATAGGATGCCATTCTCATCACCAACTAATTAATCAATCCACTGAGTAAAGGCACATGTATTGAATTCTGAACCAGATTTCGTGCTGTGTCCTGGATGCTAATGTCAACAAGATAGAGCTCTTTTTCTCCTGTGGTGTTTACTATAGAACAGGGGGACACATGTGAGTCAAAAATGCAAATTAGCACCTGCAAATGGCAGTCTTCTGGATGAAGGGAACTGACTTTCATGAACTCATGAAACAGGGGTACCTGAATTAGCCTGGGCTTTAAGAACAGACATTTTGGGGAAAGTAATTTGGAGCTAAGAAAGAGAAGCAGGTAAAAGCCTCAGGGAAGGAAGGAGGGAAGGATGGCTGGAGATTGAAGAGCTGTGGCAAATGTTTGGGAACAGGTATGTGAAGTGCTCATATTGACAGTCAGAGAACACCAGAGAGACAGAGGACAAATAAATTCCTGGGTCCTTAACTTATTACTCAATAAAACATGTTTCGTGCTTTCTTCTGGGGCAGTTAGGGACTGAAAAGTAGGTTTTGCTGAAAACCATGACTCTTCACTTGGGCCTACAGATGCCCCACAGGTAACTAAAGATAGAACAAAGCTTCATCTTCCATTTTGTAAGATTCTCAGTCACATTCCTTCTCAGCTTAGCATATGGGCCTGTTAGTTGTTTATGGAGGGCCTAAAAGTTGGCAAAACAAAGTCGATTAGCTCTCAACATAACCTATCTCATCCCCCTGAAGGCTGGAACTAACCCAAACAGAAACAATGATCTCCTGGACACTGAAATGCCCCTCAGGCAATACGGACTTCTGGCACCATCTTGCAAAAGCAGAATTGAGGTAATGACCAACCAGACTCTTGCCCACTCCAGCAAAGCTAAGAAACCTAGCCTGGCTCTTTTCTGAACAGACCTCTCCATCAAATTGTGGCCCTCAAATTGGAGTCTATTTTCCTATTCTCTCTTGCTTTTGAACTCGACCTCACATAGACGCATCCTGAGGTCCTTTCTCCATGACAATAAGTCAAGGAACCTACTCTGTGGGTAGAGGTGAGGGGCCTCCTTGGACCCCATCCAGTAATAGTATCTTGGGTGTGGCTCTCTTGGCATAGACTCTGAGATAATTCGCAGCCAAGTGTTCATCAAGTGTGAGTTGTGGTGACCTTGTGAGCTGGCGTGTACCCGCGCTGACCAATCCACTGTCCTCTGTCCTGGGGGTGGGGCCTGAGCTTGGTGGAGTGAGCCGAGGGCAATTCATGGAGGAGCGGGATTCAGGTGTGAGCTTAGCTGCTAGAACTCCTGCCAGTTGGTGGAACAAATGCTTCGGGCCTGAAGGGGAAGCTGGGAATCCACGGCAGCATCACTGCTTCTTGGTCTGTGAATCTGTGTGTGTCAGTGTTCACAAAAGCAAGAAATGTTAGATTTCATTGGCTGCTTCCCCACTAGTTCTCGAATGTAATATGCTATAGAAAACACAAACACCCAGTATGGTCACAACTACGGTTCAGGCTGTGAAGGGCAGTATCTGGGAGGCAGTGAGTCAACAAGACTCCAGTGCAGGTGCATCTCTCACAGTCCTGGTGTGAATAATTTATGCAACCACTTGCCCCATAGAAGGGCAGGTGCTGGGGGACAGCTACTGTCGTGCGTGCAGCAGCCAAGAGCTGCAAGGATGCCTGGACAGGTAGGGTGGTTGAGTGACACCTGAGGATAAACATGTCTCATCCATTCCATGGCTCTGTGACTCTTCCTCTGGCTATGTGAGTCTCAAGTGAGCTTCACCAGTCCAAACTGGTGAGAAGACATAAGCTATATAAGAACCCCACTTTTTTACTAACCAATGCATAGCGCTACACGAGACTGTTCCAATCAATATCATTGCTTATGTTGTGTTAGAAAGATTTTATTATGTAAGTGACTATACTTTGTGTCTCCATAATCCCTAAGCTCATAGATGAAAGGACTTTCAAAATAGCAGAAAAATCAAGTTGATGTAATAAAACCACATGACCTGCTTGATAATCAGAGCCAGATATCAAGAATTTATACTTTGGGTTTAGATGTTCAGTCTGATCTTTGGTACCATTGTTATCAATGATTACCCCTGCTCTAATGCACCAGTGTGTGATCCTTCAGGAACTCTTGAGAAGTAGTGGAAATGATTCTTGCTCAGATCCTTCCCCTGGAAAGATGAATCATGGTAATTCATAAAAACCATGAAGGTCTCTGACCTGACAGTTTAATAGCTTTTCCTTTAGTCAGTTGATGCAAGAATTTAATTTTGAGCCCATTCATTTGTGAGAAAAGGTCAGTGCAATTTCCTGACAGCTCCTGGGGCCTCCCCACAGAACAAGTCACCTTCCACACACCACAATGATGCCGGTACCATGTTTTACAAAGTTGATGCTCTCAGGTATCTTCCATGCACGGTGCTTCTACAAAGATCCTGACTCATGGGTAAAAAATCCTCACCCAGGCATCAGCTGAGACTTTCACCTTTTTACCTTACAATCAGTGAGCATTCTGACCATTCAACTTTTTAAAACCAACACTCCCATCTCTATTTCTTCTGCCAGCAAAAGCTAGGCAACATCCCTTGGTTTGATTTATGCAACCTACCAATTCATGGAGATAGTCTGCAATTGATTTTCTCTGAGGTAATCCCTCTGACAAAAATCTGACCAGGTATTCTTGCAAAAACCCTTTAGGACTCCCATACCCCTAGCTTACATGGTTATAACAAGGCAGATCTGTGCTCCCATTGCTTCTGTCTCCATTCACATCTGTAGGTTCCATCTGTCCTTAGGAAAAGTCTTTCAAGTGAAAAATAGAGCCTGAATACTATGGATGGTTTTTTCAACTGGAAGTTGTGTAGATAGGATTACTCTTTAGAGAATTAAGCATGATTACTCCAAAAATATATTTTGTTTTTGGGAACAGAGTGAATTCTCTTTATTTGTAAAAGGTTTTGTGGATATTTTATATCTTAATTCAATGAACTCTGATATCATATTACACTGATAATTAAAAGATGACTAAAATAAAATGCTTCATCCCAGAATTAAGATCTACTTGTGACATAAGGACTCTTAAACAACTAGCTGCAGTTGCTACTAATTCTGTATTGGAGGTGTAATAAAATACCACAGAAGAGGAAAGCCCCTTCTGAGTAGAGTATTAGGAAAAACAGCATTTGGTCTGGATCTTGAGTAGAAAGAAGACAATCCAGATGAATAAAATAATGTTCACATCACTGTCAGGGACAGAGACTCCGGAGGGCTCTGCTCAGAGGAGCAGTCAGTGGCACGGGGTAGAAGATGAAGAGGTAGAGTGGAAAATTGTAGGAGAGCTAGTTTTTTTTGTTGTTTTTGTTTTTTTGACCAATACAGTATGACAGAAGTGATGGCATGTGACCTCCAGTATTAAGTTTTATAGCCCTTTTCTTTGCTGCTTGCTTTTCTGTATTTCTTTTCTCAGGGGAAGTGCTACCTTTCAGGGAGAAGTCCAATGTAAGTGACACAGGATTAGGAACTGAAGCCTCTGGACTGTAGCCATTTGGCTCAGCTTGGGAGTCAATTCTGCAGCCACAAGAAGTTTGTGTATGACCTGACCATGCTCATGCCGACATCTTGACCACAACCTCAGGAGAATTTCTGAGACTGAACCACTTGGCTAAGCTGTTCCCTGAATCCTGACAATCAGAAACTGTGTGAGACAATGTTTCTTGGTTTAAATCACCAAGTTTGTGGAATTTTTAATGTAATAATAGACAACTAATATACTGGGTAACTGGGCAGATTTGATTAGCTATGATAGGAAATACAGGAAGAAGAAAAGTTTTATCAGGAAAATGACCAACTTGGTTTGAGGGTATTTGGGTTGTGCTAATTTAAGCCTTCGTTCCTCGGACATTTTTGAGCAGATGTACACTTGGAAGCCATCCAAGTGGTATTGAATGGTGCTTGTTAAGCTTAAAAATTCATCAGAATCACCTGGAGCGCTTGGTAAACAGATTGCTGCAACTGTCCTCATTTGGTTCTGTGGGCTTGGGGCTGAGCCTGAAAATATATGTTTCTAGCCTGTTCCCAGGTAATGATGATATTTTTGGTGCAGTGATCACCCTTTGAGAATCATTGGTCCAGGGTGAATTTGAGAAGAAAACACACAAAGTAGGATCATTTATTATGACTAGTAGTTCTCTCTCTCTAGTAGTGATTAGATATCATAGGACTGAGATACTTAGCAATTAAAGGCTAGGAAAGAATTTTAAAACACAACCTGCTATCATCTGGATGTTGATTGTCCTACCCCCTCCAGATCCACATGTTACAGATTTGGTCTCCAGGGTGGTGCTATTGGGAGATGGTGGAACCTTCAGGAGATGAGGCCTAGTGGGAAGTCCTTGGTTCATGGAGGGCATGGACCTGAATGGGACTGTGGGCAGGCTGGTCTCTTTCTTTCACTCATTGGTCAGCCATGAAATGGACAGTTTACTCTGCCACTCATTTCCTGTCATTGTCATCTGGCACATCAGGGCAATGGGTCCAACCAATGTTGGGCTGCAACCTCGAAAACTGTGGGCCAAACTAGACCTATTCTGTATATAAGTTAATTATCTCTGTTGTCCCATTAGAGTAACACCTTGACCAAAACTAAGGTTGATGAATATTATAGAAAATAATTGGTTAAAAACTACATGTAAAGTGAAAATTGAGTTTTCTTTCTTTATAATGTATGCATATAATCATCACCTCTATAGACTCACAATGAACTCCTTTTTCTTTATTTTTCTATTGATTTTTGTTCTTAGAATTGTACTTATAATCTGAAAATAGATTTCACTTGATTAGCAAGCATATGTGAAAAGAAAAACAAAAAGACCTTTATAATATTCAATTATGTCCTACAGGATTTCCACACTTCTTGGATTGCTAAAAAAAAAACTCTTGAGACTTCAATTTGACATTGAGAAGCAGTGATTACATAGATTTCATATCCAAAATGTGTGGTATTGGTGGCATATCTCAACAGATAAGGCATAGCAATCTACTAGATTAGAGGATATTTCCATAATGAATTGTTACTGCTCTGGAAAAAAGAGGGCTGAATTTCTTAACCCTTTTGAAAGCTCACATGTATTCCTTAGCCTTCTGGGGGCCTGCAGGACTGGTGTGAACCCCAGGAGGAGAAAGAAATGGGCTTTTTGGGAGCCCACCCAGCCAGGCCTGAGTGCCTCCAACCAGGACACAAGTAAGACAGCCTTCCGGGGGCCTGCGCGACAAGTGTGAACCCCAGGAAGAGAAACATGCGCCCCCCCCACCTCCCTGTGTGCCTACCGGTGCGTGGGCTAAGAAATCAAGGACAAAGCTCCCCGCCTCCCCCCCCGTAAAGCAACCTGCTTGTTCAGAGGTCTGGCTACATTGATAGCAACTAAGATACATAAAACAACCAAATGCTAGTATTGTTTTGTTCATTTTGTAGGCCTGGAGCTGGCAGCCTGAGCATCTCTTTGGAAGATGACAGTATGCAATGTAGCAAAAATGGGGGATTCTCTTCTGTCTTGTCTTCGAGACCCAATATTGTTCTCATTGTTTTGCTTTATTCTGATTAATTTTCTTGGGCTTATTTTATACTCTGTTTTTATTGGTTTTATTGTGTTTTGTTTTGTTTTGTTTTGGTTTGATTTTACTATAACTGTTGGAAAGGTCAACTATTCTGAAAATAACAAGATATACTATAGTAGCTATTGTTTTCCTAGTATCTTTCTTAGAAGTTCTATACCAGTTCTACTGCTTTGTTTTGATTGACTTCATTCTGTTATGTTTTGTTGGATTTTACTATCTTTAAAATAAAAATAAATAAATAAATAAATAAAAAATTGACTCACATAATTAGCTAACCATAGAAAAACATTAAATTGAGCTTTGTTTTCTGAATGATTTTTGTGCACATGTGTGTGTGGAGTCCCTTAAGGGTTGCCATTTTTTGCATGTGCAAGATTTGGTTTTAAACATCTTTTTCTTTAGCCATACTGTGTAAAAATGAATGCAGAATATGTGATCTGTGATATTTTGGTAGAGAAGGTTGTTCCTTTTTGGACCAGGTACCCAAAGTTCCCAGTAAGTGATCTCTTGTCTTGCTATTTGAGACAGAATTCCAACCTTGTTACCTAGTGACTGTGTCTATCTGGATTTCCTGCTAACAAATGCTGGGTTCCTGGTTCCTGGATTTTGATGCCCATTACCTGCCTTCCAACAACTTGTATTGGGGACCCAGCCTAGATCCCCAATCTCCCGAACGAGTGCATGGCGAAGGCTTAAATAAATGAGACAAGTGGTATGATTTTAGGGTTCCAGGAGGATCAAAGCCCCTGCAGAGTTCTTGACTCTGAAGCTGTCGTGAGGGCTAAATCAAAGACCTCTCTCCTTGCCCGTATTTATTATCAAAGCAGACAAAGAGAGGGGATACTGAGGAAAGCGCGGGGAATGAGCAGGACCTTGGGAGTCACTTGAAAGACTTCTCCAAGGAGGAAGGAATGCCAGGAATGGAGAACTATGTTATCTCCAAAATGGCCTTTATGGTGGGAAAGAGACGCTGCAGATATGTGATGTTTGCAGCTGCAGTCTCTATCTATTTACTTGAGTCTGAGCCAGGCGTCTTCGGTGGTGACCTTATCTTGCCATTTGAGGTATCTCTGGCCTCATTGGCCACTACAGGCCTCGGCCAGGACCAGTGATTTATAGAGGTTCACTTACTATAAATCAGCTCCCATCACCAGGCAAGGGGCCTAGGCCTCGGGCAGGCTCACAGATAAACAGAAAGCCAATTAGTTAATTTTAAACCCTGCTCAAAGCCCCTTCACAGTGGTCTCCAACAAACTTGTCTGTAGCCTCTTGCTTACCAACCTGTAAATTACCCTGCTCATGCATTCTTTCTCCCCTCCTTCCATTTCTTGGAGTGGCACTTTCCAGTTTGGGAGCTACCTAGGAATTCATATTTGTCTGTCCTTTGACCCATTCTCAATACATTCCCATGTATGGGAAGATACCTGCCTTTTGTTTGACCAGTTGCATGTTATTTAAACTTTTAGGCCCTAACTTCTCCAGTTCATTCCATTTCCAGTTAATGAATAATACGTTCATGGCAAAGACAGAGGCAGAATGAAGGCAGGAGAAAGTGCAGAGTATAATGGAAGAAGGCTGACAGTCCTCTTGAAATGATGGTGATCCAGCTCCAAAATCTGAAACATAAGATGCTGTTGGTGACCATATTTTGTTCTAGCATATGCAAATTAACCCACTTGAGGCTATCACCTAAGATCAGTGAGCTGATCAACATGTTTTATTGAAGTGGATGTTTTCTATTAATCAACTGGTTTTCTCCAGCTACTTCTTGATCTGGTACCTTGGTGAGATTCTCTATCAGAAGGTTTTTGTTGGTGTGTCCTGGAAAGGGAATGGCCACCTTTCCAAAGGCCTCTGCCAGGAGATGCTCAAGGCAGTATCTGTCTGCCATAGAAGGTTCTTTTTTTCTGCCTCATTAAGGGCACAGACTGTGTCATGCAGAGAGTTTCTGGCCTGAAAAAAAAGCATAACCAGCTCTCACAGGCAGGAGGGGAAAGGCAGCCCTTCAATGGGCCCTCGTTAGAGGGATATATGGGTCCATTGAAAAGTTCTCCAAGCAGTCATGGCAGAAGCAAAACCCAGCAGCACTCAGATTCTAAGTATATGTTCCAGGCTTTATGGTCATTGGTACAAAAGAATTTCCTAATATCAGCTAATACTGACACATAAAAAATAGTTTTTGTTTTATTCATGTATGCATGAAAAGGTGAAAAGATTAATACCACCACACAATTTGGGCTAAAAGTCTCAGTTAACACTTCCTTGTTAAAAAGTTTCTAATTTATGAATACTATCACCAGGAAATACCTTGTAGGATTTAGGACAGAGGCGGCATAATTGCTCATACCATGAAATGGAAATATGAGTGTGTGTGTGCGTGTACATCTTTTGTATCCCAAGTTGTCACATATGCCCTGTCAATACTGTCTCTTCTCTTGAAAACTTTTAATTAACTTACTTGCCCCTGAATGTCAACAGGTCTCTAGTTACTTTTAATTACTCTCTGTGAATAATATGATACATATTTTGGCATTTTTCAGGTGTTTCACCATGATAGAAAAGAATTCTATTTTCATTAGAGTAAGAGTTGAATATTACAAAGCCAAGGTAAAGACCCCAACAGTATTTCTCATGATTGTCTGAGAACCTCGACCTATGCCTTCTCTCTTCTCTATATTCTGAGCTACATGTCACCAACACTGCCCCCAAATTTCCAGGAGTGATGGGACTCAGGCTGAAGTCCTGGGTAATAACTATGACTAGAAGAGGAGTGGAAGAAATCCTGGGTGAATGGGTTATTTGTGATCTCTGTGAACTCTTTCCTAAAGAAGTCTGGAGGCCAGAAAGGCTTGCAGATTGGTTCTAATTTGAGCACAGGTGGACTTGGTAGTCACTTAGGTCTGAGCAGACACAGTGATGTAATTACACAAACTCGATGCCCAAAGTGCTGAATGAGCCACTGGAAGAAACTGAAAGTATAGTGATACTTTTGGGTGAAACTAAATATGACAATAAAGATGAAAACCTTATTCACTCAGCTTCTCAGACCTTATGAAATATTCAGTGCTGCTTCTTCTAATGAGGACAGTAGTTGTGGGGGAAAAAAGGTAGTATTTCCAAAAAAAAATCACTGGAAAATTCTAATTCTGCTTCCAAACAGTTGCAGAGACCAGTGTAAATAGAGAGGCAAGTCCTGCTTTGTGGGAAGGGGTAGATACTTCTCAAACCATTTCCTAACTTTTAGTCATTTGCCAATTTAGATTGTGAATTCTAATCTCTACTCCTACGCACACTGCCCTCATTTCCAGGGAAATCTTAAAGAAGAAATAGAACAATAAGAGCAACATCAGTTCCCAAATCAAATTGTCCAAAGGCTAAGGCAATGATTAAGAAGATTTACTCATGTGTGAAGCAGTAGCAATTTTAACATGAGTTTGAACTCTAGAAAGTTGCCAATCCTTGGTCATTTGGGATCCAGAAAATTATCAATTTCAGATAAAACCTAACTGTCCTTATCCTGACCTCAGGGTGCTATTTAAGCCTCAATGCAGTGGAGTAGAAAGCCCAGGGAATGTGGGCCATTATGAATTTGAATTTTTGCTCCTGGAGGTTAACTATCTTGTTAACTTGCTTAACTTCTTCCAACCACAGTTTCTTCATCTGTAAAACTGGATTATTAATAGCTTGTGGTTGCTAAAAGTATTGGATGAGAACAGTGTAAAACCACTGATTCAGCGCCAAGCATATGGTAAAATCTCAATAAATACCAGGTTCAGGCAGGACCATTCACATAATTTGTGGCACCCAGTAAGAAATGAAAATGTGGCTTTCATTGATGCTGCCCATGGGGGTGACAACCATCTCTTACTTGACATTGTGGCTCCCTGCAGACTCTTCTTAAAGCTCAAGATCACAGAAGTTCAGTGTAACTGGCAGAAACCCTAAAGTATTGATAACAACATTCACAAAAGATTCAAGATCTTGATGCCCAATCCTGGTTATAGGAGCAACAAGAAGGCAAAGCACATGCTGCCCAGCAGCTTCTGGAAGCTCCTGGCCCAGATGTGAAGGAACTTGAAGGGCTGCTGATGTACAGCAGTGATACTGTGCTTGGATTGCTCAAAATGACTCCTTGAAGAATGGCAAAGCCACTGGGCAAAGAACAACCCCGCTGTCCATCAGAGTCTCCAGTCCTAATGCCAGGCTGTGCAGTAAAGAAAATGAACAGACAGTGTAAATTAGTAGAGGGCTACTTATGCTTAAATAAAACCATAAAACTGCTCCAAAAAAGATAAAAAAGAAAAAATAAATAAAATGTGGGGCCCCTCAGACATTATGATGAATTTCAAAAGAGTGGCAGCAAAGCATTAAAGCAAGCTTGGGGCTTTCTAAAAACTGAGTAGTCCCAGACTACACAGATTGTCCTTAAAGCCAACCTTGATGAGCAAACCAGACCCCTGATCACCCTCGCCCTGTGGTACACGGATCGTGAAGACAGATCTCAAGATATGCAGACTTTTATCAGTACACAGCTATTCCATGACTCTTTCCTAACAATAGGGCTTTTGTTCTTCTCTGAAATGCTAGTTGTTATGTTTTAAAAATAGGATGGTGCTTTCAGATGGCAATATTAATGGCAGTATGGGTGAAAAATGCATTCTTTCCACTTTGTCTTTTCACAAGTTCTAAGGCATCTACAAAGATCTTTTATACTCTAACCCAGAGAGGACCTATGACAGAACATTATGCTAACTGATAAATTAATCTTAAATTTAAAAACTGTCCTACTTTCCAGAAGGTGAAAAATATTGATACAGTGTTTGTATCATGCTTAAAAGAGATGGCATCTCTGGAAATTTTCCTTTTTTCATACATACGACAGAAGTGACTAGGTTTATTTGTATGCTAAAGAATCCATTTTTAAATACCTGCAGCACTTATTTCCTCTCAAATTTATAGATCAAATCAGAGTGTTTTAAATACTTGTAGACCTTAGGAAAAGATTAAGATTTTAAAAAACTCCAGAACCTGCAGATAAATCATTCATATGTTCTTTCTACCAAACATGTTCTTCTTTCATTTTTTTCCCCTCTGGAAAAGCAAGCAACTGAACAAAAATGAAGCAGTATCTTTTACATCTTAGCTTAATGTCACTTTTATGACTCTTCAGACTAAGCTTGTTAGCACCATGCATCAGTTTAACTTTTCTGTGTTAGCTTTCTGGTTACTGGGACACAACTGACACAATTTGAAGGAGAAATTTAATTTGACTTCAGGGGATCCAGTCCATGTGCAGGTGTCTCCAAAGAAGAAACATCTTAGGAGAAGGGCATGGCTGGGAAGATGTTTCAATAAGGGGGATAGTGCCACAGAGGAAGGGGTCAGGGACAGTACATAGTACCCAAGGTCACTCCTTCATGACCCACCCAGACACACCTAGAAGTGTGCTTTACAATTCTCATGGACATTTCTTAATTCAGTCGAATTGACATATCAACATTAAAAGTCACAATTCACCCCTTGTCTTCTTGACAACCAGACCTATCTCCTTAAGTCATACTTACTCTCCAAATACACACAATAGAAGACAATTATTCCACCTAACATCTCACAACTATCCTGTGTGCAACTACAAATAAAAAAGTTCCTCCCTTAAAGTCTAAACCATTCTAGTATTTTTCAGAAGTTCAAGTCAAAGCCTCTTTTGAGGAACAAGGAAAACACTTAGCTGTGAACATTTGTAAAAATAAAAAAGAAGTTACAGAATCAGAAGACACAATGACATAGAGTAAACGTTCAAAAAGAGAGGAATAGGAGATATAAATGAATTGGACCAAAACTAGGTGATGATCTGGCTGAATAAACATTAAGTTCTGTAGCCCCACACATAACATGTATGACTTTCTGTGGTTTCAATTACAACTTTAGCCTCATTTTCACAATTTCATACACTGCCCTCTCTGGACTTCCTGTGGACTCTCAGTGGAAGCCTCACTGACCCCACAACTCTTGCATTCTACATGCTGTAAAACAAACATTACATGGACAATATCAAAATCTGTGATCAGTGGGAACAGTAGCCAGGCCTGGTGACAATCTCTGAATGCCCAGTTAGTTAAACATGATGAAATCAATCCCAAGGAACTACTTCTGTAGAAGGCTCTTCTTGAGCAGAGGCCTCAGGAGCTCTCTTCTCAAATGAAAGATTTGTACTTTTACACTTTGTAACCTGCTATGAGTGGAGTCTTGCTGATTCCTAAGATGGCCCCAGGGCATCTTTCTTCTTGTTCTGGTACAAAGTACTTGATTTCTTTTCAATGATGCTAATCACTTCAGTAGCCACACCCCTTTTAGCCCCAACTTTATGCATTTCTTCAGGGTCAAACTGAGGTTTTCTCTGCCTCTGATTCTCATTCTAAATTTGACTGAATGTACCCATCAGTACTCATTCCATAACCTGCATGTTGGGCTGCCTTGATATTTCTTCCAAGAGATCAATTAGTCTATAGTGCTTAACTCAGCCTCTTGCAAAGTCTTGGAATGTGAGGAAAATGTAGACACTATTTTTTTTTCGCCAGACTGTACATGAATAACCTCTTGTTCTGAAACTGCCTGAGCCTGGCCTTTACTGTCCACATTCCTATTACCATTCTGATCTTCTGAGCTCTGACTAGAATCACCCATCAAGCTCTGCTTCCAACATTCTAGGGCTTCTCAAGTCTACATTCCCAAACTTCTCTAGACTTCTGCAAACCAGTTTCAAAGGCTTCTAAACAATATGGTCAAGTATAGTCAGAGCAATGTCCCTTCTTCTCTGATACCAATTTTCTTTATTAGTCAACTTTCCCATCACTGAGTTATAATACCTAACACCCACAATTTAAAGGAGAGATTTAATGTGGCTCATGCTTTTAAGAGATTCAGTCTATGGTTGACTGGTTCTCAACCCAACTATTATGGCAGAAGGGCATGACTGAGAAAACACTTAGTTCATGATAGCTGGGAAGGAAAGCAAGGATGATGCCAGAGAGGAAATATGAGGGATCACATATGCTGCCCAAGGCTACACCTCCATGATCCACCCAGGTACATCCAGAAGTGTGCTTTACTAATCCCTGGGCAAGTGTTAATCCAGTCACATTGACAGAACACTACTAAGGATCACAGCATCTGTCATAGTACCCTGCCCAGATCCTAAATACAACCTTGTTGTGTGTTTATTTAGGCAAGGTCTATTTACTCATAGAATTTATAGCTTGTGCACATAAGAATCCCATGGGTTTTGTTGACTGCTCCATTCTGTGTATCCAGCATATGAAAGTGGTCATTACATATTTACTGAACAATGAAAGGAATGAAATATCAAAATAACCAAGTATATGAGCTCCAGAAGAAGCCACCAAGTTTCTACAGCACTTCCTGTTTAATATCCTGATGCTTTCCTGGGAAAATGGTAATTAAAAGTGTCAATAATTAAATTCTTAGGAGTCCTGTGTACTGAAAACTATATTTTATTTCTATAAAACAGTGATAAAAAATACTTTAAAAGCACATTAAAACATTTACTTCTTTTGTGTTGTACTTTAATTACAGGTTAGGTGACCCCTTGACCTTTTTCTACCCTCAGGAATGAATAGCCAAGGCACGACTGCGCTGCATTCCTTCAGAAGCAAAATTTGGATGACCCAGTTTACCTCTTAGTAGCATGATGTGGATGCTGTAAAAAGTCAGGCTGGCTACTGCATTTATGAAAAGATGATAACCAGGTCATTGTGGGGATGACAATCAGCCTTCTCAAGGGGGATCTCTTTGCATTAGTGCATCTGAATGTCCCATTGGTATATAAACAGTGAACTCAGTGTCATAATTGATGGGACCAAAGGCAAATTATAGATTTAGTTTTTCAACTATTTATTTGACAATAAATTCATGCTTTTTAACCAAAATCCAGATCATAGGTGATAGTAGTCCTGCTGTATTCAATATTGACACTGTGACATTTGGAAAGTTGTTTTTACTTATGCAATTGGGTGCACTGCTCTCGAAAATGAAAAAAATTGTAAACTAGAACAAACCAAAGTAGAGTATGCTGGATAGTGGAGAGAGCTTGGCAGATTGAACTAACTGAGCATATACCATGGTTCTACTCACACATGGCCCCAGAGGGCAGACAGAGTGCAGATCCTTTACACTACAGCAAGGCAATTCACATCATGTTAGTAAGGTAATTTACAAATGACAAAGCCACTCAGCTCAGCAATTCAACCGGGGTCCTCATGAAATACTGATGGTGCATCTAAGAAGAGTTTGGATGACTCTCTGAAGGGGACATTACAGGGAGGACACTTGTAGTGGACAGAAGTTTAATTAATTTAACAAGATTTCTTTCAGTTCTATGATTATTCTAAAATTCTAAAATCTAAACCAATAGACTATACTGTAAATCCCGACTTACAAATGAGTTCTATTCCAGGAGAAGGTTTGTAAACTGGTTTCTTTCGTAAGTCCAATGAAGTGAGTCTGATACACCTTTCACACAAATACACAATGTACGCAGCTTGCTGCTTCCTAGCGTCCCCTCCACTTCACTGCTTTTCCTCCTGCTTCCAGACATCCCAGGCTCTGAATGAGCCCTGCACTGCTGTACTCTACCACACTGCGCAGGCGCTCACAGCGGCACAGCTGTGACTACGTCTCGCAGACACTCGAGCTACTCCTGCGATTTGTTCCCATCTCGGAGTGTTCCCAGTGTGAGGTCCGTTCCTATCTGTGAAAGTTTGCAACCTGAATGTTCCTAAATCTGGGACTTACTGTATATAGGTTTTTTCTTTTTTAAATGATGATCATCACTTGATCATCAGCACATCAAACCTCTTTCATTAAAAAAAAGCAAATATTCGATTCATCTTTATATCTTTATTTTCATTCATGACTATATCATTTGAAATCGCTTAAAGAGTTGGCCACATTCACTGCTACCTCCATCACTTCACCTTTCCACCTCACCAGGATTCAACCTGCTGAAGTCTGGATTTTGCTTTCGCTGCTCTACTGGACTGTGATGTTCACTCACATCACCAATCACCCTCGTGTGAACAAATACACAGGAAACTTCTGAGTCATCGCAAGACTATCTGGGCTATCTAACATTGCTGGCAACTTCCATCTTCATAAAAGACTCTTACCTTTGCAACACTAGACTTTCCTGGTTTTCCTTTTCATTTCCTCCTTTATCATCTCGAGAGTACCTCTTCCTCTGTTTAACTCTACTCCTTGGTATTCCTGGGAATTATACTCCACTCTCCTAATTACTCCTATGGCTTCAATGATTATACATGTGCTGATAGCTTCCAGGTCTGCTTCTCTCACCCAGGTGTCTTTGGTGTGAGCTCCAGACTCACGTGTCCAATTGTCCTGGCACCTCCACTGGGAAGGCCCTCCTCAGAGATAGTGTACCTCTGAGCTCCTCACCTTCTGCCTCAAGATCTGCTCTGGCCCACAGCTCAGATTGCTGGGTTGATGCCAGAGTCCCCTCAGGTTGCTCAGGCTAGAAACGCAAGTCTTTCTGTTACATTCTTCTTACCCATATTCACTTGATGGCCAAATACTTTCAATTATATCTTCTTTATTATTCCACGAAAAATCATAGACTTTCACTCCCCACATCAGTCCTTCAGGCCAGAATACCATTGCTTTCTTCCTGAATTGTTGGTCTTGGCTCATAAAAAGCATCTGTGCTTTCAATTTCCCTCTGTTGTTCACAGCACAATGATTTTTCTGAATGTTTTTATGTACTTTTCCTGATCAAAAATTTCTAGTGGCTCCTAATGTCCTCATGATTAGTATGAACTCCTGACAATGACTTAAGAGACTTCTTAGAGTCTTACGCCTATGTCCCCAGCCTCATCCCTTGCCTCTTTCACACCCTCTGGTCTTATTGAACTTCTTTCATGTGTACTTCGTTGCCTCAGTTTTCTGCTTCCCTGTCCTTCCTTTATAGCTCTTCACCCTTGGCCCATGCCGTTGTACCTGCACCACCATGCCAAGACAACTTTCAGCTTTTGCCAACTGCAGGTGCTTATTTTTTTTGAAAAATGTTTATGATCTCCATACTGAACTTGAGGCTCCTGTTCAGGCTTCCATGTGTCCATGCTTAGTAAAAGCTATCTTAATACCCTGAAATGTGTGTTTGCTTGTCTGTGTTCCCCTGGGGTGAGTCCTGTGTACAGATGACATCCTATTTACTGTTGCTTTGGAAAGACCTCTATCTCAGTTACTTTTCTCTCATTGTTCAGACGAAATACCTAATGCCCAAAATGAAGGAAGGAAAGGTTTATTTCTTACAGTTTTTGGAGGTTTCAGTCCATACTCAGCTGTTTCTAAGGCAGGGTGGTGTGGCTCAGGGGCAACCATTAATGGCAGCTGCAAGGAACAAGAGTAAAAGGGAAGAACAGAGAAAGAAAACATGCCTTCTTCCCTCCCTTATACAGTATGCTAGCTCTGTCCCTGTGTGGGTGCAGCACTCATACCACTAATCGCAGCACTAGACAATGAACCAGTCGCAGATGCTAGATTCCGTCACCTCCATGACTGCATGAGGCTTGGAGAACCACCTAGACACAAACCATAACAGCCTCACACAGTGCTTTGCACATCCAGTAAATAGTAGAAACTCATTTCTTATTGATTAATTATACTTCCACTTAATGAAATCTCACATGGCACAGTGTATGTATAGTCATTACACTAGTGATTTAGTGCATGACTCTGTCTATATATAGAGTCCACCAAAAAATTTATACGCACCTCAAGAAAAGAAAAATAATACGATGTTTTTAAAACAGATGATGTTACCCTTGAATGGGGGACCCTAGAGGATGTTGTATATCGCAGCAACCCTCTACACTGAAAGCATTTAAAGAAGAAATTAAAATGCATGTGTAGCAATCTGGCTGAGGTTACCCAAGCAGCAGTTTATCATACTAATAAATGTTTGGAAGCTTAATGGCCACAACTCTAATCTTCTCTCATAACTATAGAGGCCAAAGGTAACTCGTTAATCTCATGATGTCTCAATAAATTTAGTATTAAAATATACAATTTTTCTCCTGAAGTGTATATACATTTTATTGGCGAACTCAGTATATATAATACACATATCATATATATGTACATGTTATATTAGTTTCTTATTATTGTTGTAACAAGCTAGCACAAACTTGGTGGTTTAAAATATTTGTTCTGTCATAGTTCTGGAGGTCAGAAGTCTAGTACCTAGAGGTCAGCAGAACTGTGCTCATTTCAGTCTCTTGGGGAGATTCTTTTCCTTGGCTCTTCCAGCTTCTGGTGTCTGTTGGCTTTCCTTGGATTGTGACCCCATCATTCCAGTCTGTGCCTCCAGTTTCACATGGGCTTCATATCTGCATCATCTGTCTTCTTTGTGTGTCTCATGAGGACATTTGTCACTGAGTACACTTGGGTAATTCAGGATGATCACTTCATCTCAAAATCTTAATTTGATTAAATTCACAATGACTTCTTTTCCAAATGAGGTCACATTCAGACAATCCAGGAATTAGGCCTAAACCTATCTGTTTGGGAGATACCATTTAACCTGTTACTCATATGTCATCCTGGTAATAATTAAATACATATATGCTTTCTCCCTGGAAAGCCAAAATCCTTCATTCTTGCCTTGCCCTAATTTATCCCAGCCTTAAAATCTTGTGTGTGTGCGTGTGTGTGTGTGTGTGTGTGTGTGTTTTCTTAGTTTAGAGGAGAACTGAAAAAGACTACAGATCATTTCTTTTGTTATTCTCCTTCAAACTGAGTTTTCAAAACATTACTGTTTTAGAGTAATTAAAAAAAATTCCACATCTAGACAGAAGACAAAGGAATTGAGCAGGTTACTGTATAAATTTAGTCTCCTTTTGGTACATATGCTATTTTATCTACCTAAATTTTTGTTCCTTCTCGTTTTCAAAAATGGAAGGAATTAATTGCGCAACTGGTACCACAGTGCAGGTATTTATGATGAAATAGGATAGTTATTGCATTCCTACAGAAATTTCACACACTTCTTTTTCCTTCCTAAATTATATTTTTACCATTCTATTTTCAAATTTGATAATCCCTAAAAGTTCGGATTGTAATGCTAATTCTCAGAATTGTGGAATGTTTATGACCAGTTTTTCTGAATCAGTTTTAATTTCCTTTTCGTTGTTGAGAAAGCCCCATTCAAATTATTTTTAAAAAGTGACAAATTTTGTAATTCAAAATAACAACACAGCCCTGTAAATTGTTGATTTGAATTCCCAAATTATTTTTTGTAAAGAATATAAGAAACAAGATATTTCCAAAACTTTAAATCTGTTTGCTCTTAAAGTGCTTTTTTGAGTAAAAATAAAATTGTTCTTTTTTTAAGATTATGAAGAGGAGCACTTAAATAGAAGGGAATAATGGAATCATATCACAGATTATATCCTTAGATACTCTTTATCATTCTCACCTTGTTTTTAATGATTCACAGTGAGTATACACTTTTTCCAAGACAGGAATTATCACTATTTCTAAAAACTTTTTGTTTTGCTAAAGTTTTACTAAAACCACTCAAAAACATAGAAACATTAGTAGTTGTTTTTCCTCTTGGTAAATGTCTAATAAATTATGTTGTAAGCATAATTATTTCAAATTGTTTATATGGGCTGTGAGTTATTACTAAAGAGCAGGTCTGTATACTTGGTCTGGTACTAACTTCTGTTTTGATGCCTCATGGTTCTTTTTTTACCAAATTATTCAATTAGCATTAGGAATTTCTGGCAAGTGAGACAGTGATACCCCTGGGGGAGGAGTGTTATAAACTGGGAAGAATTCTATTACTAGATAAAGACTAATGAGAGTTAAAATGAAAGAAGAATAAAAATAATGAGTCCATGAAGAATGGTTCTAACAGCAGTGATGAATTTAAGGAACTAGGAAATCATTAGTTAATAGTAGAAGTGAATAGGCCTATATCTAAGACCTAGTTAAATGAAAAATCCCAGTATATCAGAAACAAACAACAATAAAAATGAAGCAAATGTATGCACAGAACCACCCAAAACTTAGGGTATTCAAATATCATGAAAAGTTCCCCTGCCCTGCTTAACAAGTAACATCAAAATTTTAATTAAGGTAACACCCCTGTTTTGTTCTGTTGTGAATTTATAAGCATCCTCAGAGAAACTTTATATATGAATATATAATAACCTGGCATTTGCAATTCATTTTACCTCATACAATCTTGGCTTCCTTGAGGTATGTTTTAATAATAGAAGAATATGAAATATTATAAAATCCTATCTTCAGTTTAGGATCTTCATTGTTTATCTTAGCTGAGTTTTACTGTAAAGTCTCTGGCATAGAAAATTTGCTTATTTTGTGGATCCAGAAGAAATCAAAGTACAATATTAAACCCTTCATAAGTATATAGCAAACTTTCACCTAAAAATCAGATTCTACTGTCATTGTTTAACTGTGAGATCAGTACAGGAAATGATTGATGTTGTGCATGTGAGAGTTCCCACCTATTGTGCATGGTCTTATCTTTGATTTTCACAAAAGAGCAAGATAATGTGGAATAGATACATTAAAGAAATCATAGATAAAAGAAGTTGACAAGGACTGTGGCATTAAGGAATTTGTCTACTAGTGAAGGGATATTTTTGAAGATTTTTTTCCATTTCTGATCTTATAATGGAAAAAAAGTCTCAAAATACTAATCCTATAATATTTCCAGTATAACTTGTCTTCTGCTGCTGGTCGCTTTCACTAGGATAGGTATACCTATCACACCAAGGTTCTTTCTACTAGACCATAAGTATAGCCCAGCATCTAACACAGTACTGTGTGTGACAAAGGTGCTCTTCCAGAAATGACTTCCTTCCTTTTCCTCCTGATACAATCCAACCATCTGTCCCAACCCTCTCCAGGCAACTTTGTGATAACAATAATTCACTGAGTGCTTTCTAAGTCTCAAGTATATCATATATTACACATGCCATTGCATTTATGCTACAAGTTGAATTTCTCAAGGACTCTCCACTCCATGGATGTACAAATTGAGGCTCACAGGGATTAATGACCTTTTCTAAGTTTGAAGTTGTTGGTTTTTAATCTTATTCTCTGCCTGTCACCTTTGCCTTTCTCCACTGCCAGATCACTCTTTTTAAATTTGAGGTGACCACACCATCCATTGAGTCAGTCATTTAGCAGCTCTTACAAGGTTCAAAATAAAATTCAAACTCCTTAACAATGAGAAAAAAATATTCTTTTCGTTTTTGACCTTTGCTATCTGCCAATCCTCCTTTCTCTCAACTTGTAGGTATTTTATGATGCACCATCATTCATTCAGAACTTCTTATAGCATCTTCTTAATGGTAACTGGTTTAATTCCTGTTTAACTCCACATGTGTTGCTTCATCTGCCTGAAATTTTCCTCTTGCCTTATACCCTTGGCCAACGCCCATTCACAAATACTTTCATGAGAATTATATAAAAATTTCCAAATGTTGTTAATATTATTATTTTAAAAGAGAACATCACCACAGATTTTTCTTATTCCAGAGTATCATTCCTAAAAATGAATTACTGGAAAATATGTGCTGATGAGAAAAAACTGGCTGTAAAAATGTTCCAGTGCCATCAATTATATAAGCTCTCTCCCCATTCATGACTGAGCAGTTCATGTAATAATTAGGCTCCCCATCTTTAAGTAGGTCTTAGGAATATCAAAACAATGTAAAACAAGCCTCTCCAGTCTTGGAAAATATAGGCCAGGAAAAGGGGAATTTAAATTCTCATAGAGTGCATACAAAGACCAGCATGAGCCCTATGTATACGCAGGATGAGGCAGCTGGTGTACCCCTTAGCAGGGGAGCCCTCCTGAAGAAGGGCTCGGGACTACATCAGCTGCTCACCCATTAGAAGCTCTCTTCCATAGTCCCAAATCATGAAGACTTACATCAGGATGCTTTTTTATTTTTTTCTATGATTCTTTAATTTCTTTATTAGTACATGTTAGCAGTCCATAATGATCCCATTTATTGTGAGGAGTTGGTACATGCACATGATACTTCTTTTTTTATTTTAAAGAGAATAAAACAAAACAAAACAGAAGAAAGCAAATCAGAACAGAACAACGCAAGCAACAGAGGACTTCAAAACAAGACAATAGGAAATCAACAGTGGCTACCATAATGTCTCTTGTTGTCTTCAAAATAGTTGTCCATACCTTCACACACAATAATATCAAACATAACAAAATAGTATAAAACCAATCAAAAGAATGAAAACATTACAGGGCTTCAAAACCAGATAGCAGGAAATGAACAATGAATTACTATAATGTCTTGTTTTCTTCAAAACAGTTTTTCATACTAACACATATAATAAAATCAAATAAAACACAACAGAATAAAACCAATCAAAATAAAAGAATAAAAGCATTATAGGACTTCAAAACAAGGTGACAGGATACCAGCAATGGCTACCATAATGTCTCATTTTCTTCAAAATAGTTGTTCATACCATCACACATAATAAAAACAAAACAAAACAAAACTAAATAAAACCAATTAAACAAATGAATGAAAGCATTATAGGACTTCAAAACAAGATAATAGGAAACCAACTATGATTACCATAATACATCCCATTTTGTTCAAAATACTGCCCATACCATCAGACACAGTAAAATCTCACAAAATAATACAGAACAAAACCAAACCGAACAGAATTGTGGAAGCAATACAAGAGTTCAAGACACGACAATAAGAAATTAATAGGGGTTATCACCTTCCCCTCCTAGATGTTTTCTCCCTTGTCACTTTTGCATCTTTTGTGCTTTTGAATCCCACTAACTCCTTTTGTTTTTATGCTAGAGTTCATTCATATGAGTTCAAACCATCTCGCCCATGAACATGATCTCCAGTTGCATCCATTTACCTACAAGAGCCTCAAGACTATTCTACTGCACAGCTGGGTAGCTGTTATGGTTTGTGTGTAGGTGGGCCCCCAAGCCTCGTGCAGTCATGGAGGTGGCTGAATCTAGCATTTGTGATTGGTTCATTGTCTAGTGCTGGGATTGGCAGTGTGAGTGCTGTACCCGCCCAGGGGCAGAGCCAGCATAAAATGTAAAGGACAGAAGGAGGCATGTTCTCTCTCACTTTTGTTCTTTTCACCTTTGTTGCTTGTAGCCACCATGAACGGTTGCCCCTTAGCCACACCACCCTGCCTTGGAACCAGCTGAGCATGGACTGAAACCTCCAAAAACTGTAAGAAACCTTTCCTTCCTTCATTTTGGGCCTCTGGTATTTTGTCTCAACAACAAGTGAAAAGTAACCCAGACAGTAGTTTTCCCTTGTTTGAAAATACCATATCTTTCTTATCCATTCTGTGGTTGATGGGCAAGTTACCCTTGCTTTTTTTCTGGTCTCCTGTCACATGGGACAATTTTTTCTCTCTTTCGATTTTCAGTCCATGAATTTCCTTTTGAGTTTTTTTTTTTTTTTTTTGGTATACAGTATGTTGATGGATCTTGTTTCTTGATCCACTCTCCCTGTGTTTCTTTTTATTGCTAACTTGAGGCCATCTACATTAATGGTTACAACCAGCATACATTGGTTAGTCTTTGCCATGCTATCCTCTTGCCATTGGCCTTCCACTTTTCCCCTTCATTCAATTGCCTGTCCTGTTTGGCGATCCTCCTCTGCTGCTGTTCCTGGAACCATGGTTATCCTTATCTCTCTTTAGAATATCCTTCAGCACTCTCTGTAGGTTTGGTTTGGTGGTCATGAATTCCTTTAGTTGTTCTTTATCATGGAAGTATCTTATTTTTCTATGAATTTTGAAAGATAGTTTTGCAGGCTACATCAATCTGGGTTGGAAGTTGTGTTCTTTCAGGATTGGAAGCACTTCACTCCAAACTCTTCTTGACTTGATGGCTTGTGTTGACAAATCTGTTGTGATTCTGATTGGTTTTCCTTTTAATATTCTGTTCTGGTGCTGAATTTCTGGGATCTTGATTAGTACACGTCTGGGTGTAGATTTACTTGGGTTGTGGCTAGTTGCAGTTCCATATGCCTCACTTATCTGTATGCCAGGTCCTTTTCCTATGTTTGGGAAGTTTTATGCTGTTACTTCTGTAAATAGCCTTTGTATTTCATTTGTGTTGCATAATACTTCTTAATTCTTCTTTATCTTTCATTCCCTACCCCTCCTCTCTCTGTACTCCCTCCAACTCTTGATCCCCTTCCTGATTTCTAAAGCTCTATTTTCATCATTCTTCACCTTCAATTTTTCCCATCGCCTTTCCCTCCCCTCCTTCCCCCCTCCCTCCATATCATGGTCCTCCATTCATTTGAAAAAGATCTCTACTTCTTAAGGACTCTCCTTTTAACTACACTCCAGGCCTCTTTATTTGTAGGTTTTGAAGTCAAGAATCAAGTACTGTACAGATAGTTGGTCATTCTTTTGAAACCTGGGAGCTCAAACAATTTGGTTTGATTTGTTTCTTTTTTAGTTAAATTGGTGAATAATCATCCCTTCTGTTTTAGTTCAACATCAACTATTGTGAATAAAGGGTCTCCTTAGCCAATAAGTGTGTGTTTTCTCTTTATTAAAACTGAGGGTATTGTAACAAAGAAAACAACAACACATTTAAGTTTGTAAAAGAAAAGTCCCCAGAGAAGAAAGCACAGTGACATCTTGAGAAGCTATACAGATGGTCTTAGCACATTGTAAGTGACTTAATCAGCTTGAGAGAGCTCTTGAAATATCAAACTTCTCATGGCTTTTACATTAATGTTTTCTGGGTTAAAAAATACACAGGCCAGTTCTATGAACCAAGATACTGAAGGATAGGGAATTTACTCATATATTTGAAGGTATTTGGTATATATTAAGAAATGTCTACCTGAAAGGCAGGACTGATAGAAACTATTGAAACATCCCTGGAGAGTATGTTTGATGTGAACAACGCAGTTGAGACTAACAAAGGACTGGTGACGCCCATCAAATGCACAGAGTGATTTGTATTGAACCTTGCCAAAAGGTGTTTACATCAGATATGTCCCTGAAATTTACTATGGGGTTTTTATTCAGTTATTTCTTAAGAGTGAAGAGGTATTGACATATCTAAACTATCTGGATTTGACATCTGGAGCCAAGCTATAGTGCCTTGAGTTTTTATCAAAAGCTTTCTTTTCTAAAGCCCTTATTTTACCCTTCCTTGCCTTCTCCTGTGACTGCGCATCATCTACATGAAAAAGGTGGCCCACAGTGTGTTGCAACAGGAGGGTCATCGCATCGGAACACAAGGTCTCTGGACCACAAACACACTCATCTGTCTTCTTCTCTTTCTAACTGATTGTGATACCTTGCTAAGTAGTAGGGAAAAAAATCACATTGAATCTTAGCCTAATTAGGCTGAAAGGAACAGGGACCCCACCCACGTTCTTCCTGTGCCAGTACTGATCTCTCTGTGTGATGTATTATCTGGTGAGAACAAAGCTATTTCCCTGTCTTTGCTCCTATCTTAGCCTTCATAAAGCCTTTATTCATGCTTTACTTTCTTAACACATCTTTCACCAAACTCTCTGAAGCTTACAACTCTTTCATCATTTTTAACCCTAATGGCTCAATCTTCTTTTGAATTGGAGGCTCCTAAAGTGATCACAATTTAATAATAAGAGATCTCTACCATCAAAAGACATATAATTAGCATTTAAAATGAGTACAGCTAGGAGACTGGGTGTTGCAGGGTTTCCAAGTCTAAAGGACTAGAGTGGAATCATCAAATATAGTAACCCAAGAGATTGTCTCCTGTGGACTTATTTTTTTTTTTTGCACTTCCAACAATGCCACAGCCATTCTTATACTCTGAAGAGCTATCCCAGACACTGCTACTTCTTCCAAAGACTATTATTTTTCTATATTTACTAATTATTTTTCTGTATTCATGTGACAAACTTTCTTAAGGCAAAGCAATAAAATATCAGAATTGACTGCACACACCTTGGATTTAGGCAGAATTAAGTTTGAATTTTGTATGATGATAATGATGCCTCTGTATTTCAAAGATCAAGACCTAAGATGTATTGATTACTTTAAGTAGAGATTAGGATCAGTTCTTTCTTAATTCAACGGACTAAAAGATGGTCAAAGACCATCTGAAAGGCCTCAGAAAGGGCTGGGGTTTTTTACAAATTCTCTGCTTCCTTAGCTCTGTGCATGAGGATGCGGACAGGACACTCTGGAAAATGCAGAAGAGGGAGAGGCGGATGTTGTGGGCTGGTATCAGAACAGAGAAGATTTACTCAGGCTTTATTCTGCTACTTTTGCAACTGTGTTGCCCACTTTTTAATTTTTCTAGAAAAGCTCCAATCATTTTTTTCAGTTTTTATTTTATATTAGTATAAATTTGTGATACATAATGATTACACTCATCATGGGACGTTGGTATATGGACATAGCACTGTTTAATATTTTTTCGCTCCTTCCCCTCCACTCCCTCTCCTCTCCCTCCATCTTTTGCCCCTCTTCCCATTTAAAAAATCTGTCTGTTCATCTTAAACTCTTGTGATCTTTCTTCCACTTCAACCATTCCGTATCTCTAAACTCTTCTGGAGCTATTTTCCCATTCTAAGTCTGGGTGCTCTCCATGGTTTGAACCTCAGTTTAAATAAAATGCTAAGTAAATGACAGGCAAGAAGTGAAACCATCTGAGTTGTCCTTAGTGCAAGAGAATGAGAAAAGAGACCACAAAGGGCACAATCAATAATTCTCAACTAAGGGTCTGTTATGGCTGTGCCTAAATACCCCCAAAACCACATGTGGTCATAGGTAAGGCTTTTACAAAGGTGACTGGATCTAGAGTGTGTGACACTGATTCATGGTGCAATGCTAGGCTCAAGGGCACTAGGATTAAAGGTATGAGGGCTACCTGTCCTAAGTAGCCTGGATAAGATATAAGGGACAGAAAGAGCTTGTTCCTTTGCTACCTTCTGCCCACCATGAACTGTTTCTCCTCTGCAATGCCTGTCTGCCATGCCACCCTGCCTTGGATCCAGCTGACTATGAACTGAAACCTCTACAAATAAACCTTTCCTCCTTTAACTCTGGATTTCAGGTATTTTGTCTCAGCAACAAGAAAACTAACTTAGACAGGGTATGTATCATAATTATCCAGGCAGCTTTTCGAAATACACAGGCCACCTCATAGTCAAACTCTGCAGAGATGTGGTCTGGACGTGTATATTTTGACAAAACTGTTTGAGAGATTCTGAAGCATACTTCTGCTTAGAACTGTCTGTGTAGGGGAATTTAAATTTTATTTAATCTACTTTCCATCCTTAACTATAAGTAGCATATATTATGGTTTACCCTTTGTAAAATAAAAATTAGTTTCAGATGAATAATCAGTCAAGATTGTAAAGCAGCTGAAAAGAAAAATGATAGAAGTAGTGGAAAAACCACAGTATGAGCATAAAACAACTAGAGTGACAAGTAGTTGTTCTGTCACAAAATTGAACTGTGCATTATGTTGGAGAATCCAAAGGTTTGCTAGCAGTGTAAACATCCTAGTTGTCAAGCAAACATCAATGCCAGGTGAATTACAGTCTGAATGTGGTATACTTTTAATGGTCTGTGTTTCACATAAACATTCTAATTTTTGGTGCCAGGTATTGATTTTAAATTTTAGGCAGAAACAGAAAACCTATATTTCAGGTCCTGATGCAACTAACTCATCCCAGAAACCATCTGCATACACATTTCTTTACTAGTGCCTATCTATACGTGAGTATAATAAATGACTAGAAAATAATGTGTTATCTTCAAATACCTGCAAAATAGAAGATATATGGAGCCACTGAGATTGCAGAAGCAGGGAAAATCAGTGGATATTACAGAAGATTTCCAACTCAATGTAGCTAGCTGTCTGGGCATAGAACAAGCTGGTACTTCACTGAGTCTTATAGTTGGTTGACTCTGAGGGCACAGAAGCTGAGGCTTCATGACAACTTGCAGGGATGAGTAACTGGAAATGTTGCAATCACTTGGTCTCAAATGTAGTATAGGTAGGTGTGTGGACTGTGAGAAGGAAATGGAGTCAGAGGTTCTGAGGGGACTGGAGATGTGGGTGCTCTTCAAAATGATACCTCACAGACACTGAGATGCCTGTGGTCTTTTCTATGTGTGCTTTCCTCCTACACTGAACCTGTTTTGACCACCTGTGAACCTTACAACAACAGGAACCTAGGCTTCCTATATTCTCAAAACTCTGGCACCAACTTCAATAATGCAGCCTACCTCACCAGCTGCCCAAGGTCACATTTTTCCCCTCTGTGCCCATCTGAGAAACAAGCTTGAACTTCAGATGAGTGACATAGATCAACCGCTACTTTGCTTTTATTCAACAACAGGACAGCACAAGTTGACTGGAATGAAAAGCTTTTGTCAACACCAGGAAAGATGGTTTATTGTTTCTTCTCTACCTACAGGGCCTTGGCTGTCAGCACAGGAGATTAACCCTGATTAATTCAGCAAGGAATTACTGTTCACAAAGCCTTCTTACTTGTTGCACAAATTCCTGATTTCTGTGGGGTTTGAACATTTATTTTGGAGTTTGAACAAATGTTTTCTGGTAAGGTTGATCTCATTTTACAATTAGATATGTTTCTGATGATCATAGTGTAACAAATATCTGTCTACTACACCCAGGATTTTTCCATTCACTTTCATGGAAGTATTTCCCTATAAGAAATGAAAGAATCTGTTATGGTTGGGATATGGTTAGAGTGTGACTCTCAAAGGTTCATGCGTTAGAGGTTTGGTCTTCAGTGGGGTAGTGTCGAGGTGCTAGAACTTTTAAGAAGTGGGATCTAGCAGGAAGTCCTTTGATCATCGAACCTCTGCCCTCAAAACGGATTAAGGTAGTTCTAATGGAAGCCTGGTTAGGTCTTGTAGAGGTTATCATAAAAGAGCAAGACTGATTCCTCCCTACACTCTCACTTTCTGTCTTGGCATAAGATCACTTTCTCTTGCATATGTTCCTAACATGATGACATCTGCCAGAATGTAACACAGCTGAAGAGGACTTCACCAGAGGTCAGATGAAGGAAGCTGTGCAATCTTGGTCTCTCAGCTTCCCAAACTCTGATTTAAACAAATTTTTTTGCAAAGTCCCTAATCTCAGATTTTTGTTTTTGTTATAGCAATAGAGTATGGACTAATTGGGACTGATTATATCCAGTATGGATCTACTTTTAATATTCCAAGCATCTTCGCTAATGCTCACTACATTTAGTTTTCCATAGTGCCTGAACTCACAGCCAGTAAAAGAACAAATAAAATATTACACATTGAATCAGGCACAGAGAACTTCAATCTCAGCTTATTGTCCTTCCTACTGCATGTCTTTAATTAACTTCTCAGATTTTTCATCTTCAACACAAGGATAATGGCATCTACTCAGGGGTGTTAGTGTGAGGATTAAATGAGATAAAATATGCAAAGCTGTTAGTATGGTGTCTGGTACTTGAGAAATATTAGTTCCTGTCTCTTGCTCCTGTTTTATTGAATGGTGGACTTCATGCTTGATCATTATTTCAGGTACTAAAGTTTGGCTAAATTATACAGAAATAATTTTCAGATGACTTAGGCAAGGTTAACAGTATCTGTTTTACAAGTATTATAGATCCCTTCAAATAGAATTCATTTCAGTATGAGTTGGACGTGCTGCTGATTGATAATAATCTAAGGACTGCTAACCTAACTCAAATAAAAACACATTAAAGACATTTGTGTTGCTTCCTCAGTTTAGAAAGCTTTTCTGTGGACACTTTTTATTTTTTTGAGACAGGGTCTCATGTAGCCCAAACTGGCTTCAAATTCACAGTGATCCTCTTGCTTCAGCTTCCCGAGAGTTTGCAATATAGGCGTATGCCACTCTGTCAGGCTTGTTTATGCTTTTGATGCTGTGTTCAGATATTTTATTCAAAAGCAGGTGCCAAATTCTTAAACTATATCTTCATTATATTTTAATACTGAAGGCAAATCCAACCTACAGCAGGGAAGAGATACAATATGCAGTTCCCCCATTTCAAAGAAGCTTAGTTCTTCCCAACCCTTCATTTTTTGTTACAAAAATTTTTTATTAATGTACCTTTAAAACTTGCTGGAAAGATATTTCTTAACTCATAAGCACAACCAAGATTCAACAGTCAAGTAGTTCCATAATCTTATTAACTGAACCCTGTAGCCCTTCAACCCTCACTCCTGCTTCCTGCTCCTTGGAGACAGACTTCTTCACATCTACGAACTTCTCAGGCATTTACTTCCAAACCTCTACACCAGTGTTATGATTTAGAAAAATATTTCACATGCTATATATAGTTGACTGTCTCTTATGGAAGATGATTTCTCTTATTCCCACTGAGTGTATCTGCCAGTATAAATGCACGACATTTAACTGTATTAATATTCAGTGTTTTATTATAAACATGTGGATGGTATTGATGGGTGCACCATACAGGACATTAGGATTGCCATGCCTTTCTTGCAGATGTTTTGTCTTCCTTGTATGACTGAACTATTTTTTTTTTTTCTCCCAGCTGCCTTTCCACCGATTTGTTTTGGCCACTCTTTTTCACAATTGAGGCTGACCTCTAAACCACTACAATGCTTCTTGGTACAAAATATCTCGAACATTTAAATGTTTTTACTTATGCAAATAATTTTTTCAATATTTTTCTTCATTTCTGTTTCCTACAACTCTTTAAGATTAGAAGAAAATATTTTGGCTTCCTTTTGGAAGCACAGTGGTACCTCAGTTCAAGAATTCAATTCTTTCCATGGTTTCAATCACAAACAAAAGTGGATGCAAGCCAAATCAAATGCAATGGTGAGGTTGAATGTTGACCTTGCAGGGTGATTTGATTTGGTTCTCACCCAATTTAGTTTGTAATCAGAATCATGGAAAGAATTAAGTTTATGAACGAAGGCATCGCTGTAAATGGTCACAGTAAAATTGCAGAGTATACAATGTATATTAATGAAAAAGCACAGAAGTTAATGTACTTTTCGGTAGTTATGTTTTTGCATTAATAACATCAAATGCATCCTAGATGTAGTTAAATTTTTTTTCTTGGTTTCTTTTAAAAACCCATTTTCAGTTTATTGCAAAATAATTTATACACTATAAAGCAAACTATCCTTTTTTCTCCACAACATCATCAGCATTTGTTATTATTTGATTTCTTGACAGTGGCCATTCTTTCTGGACTAAGGTGGAATCTCGGTTGTTTTAATTTGCATTTCTCCAATGGCCAGCAATGTTGAGCATGTCTTCATGCATTTATGGCCATTTGTACTTCTGCTTCTGTGAAGTGTCTATTCATTTCACTTGCCCATTTTTTGTCATCTCTTATTTGGAGGGGGGAGTCTAAATTTTTTAATTCTTTGTATGTTCTAGGAAGTAGGGATATAGATCTTTCTCAAAGGGGATTAGAAAAAGGAATAAAGATGAGTTATATGCATGTATCAATTCTCTGCAAGGAATGTGGACATTATGTATTACTTATATCTACTAATGGAAAAATGAAAAAAAGTGAGCTATTTGTTCAAAGTATGGTTTTATGTGTTTCTCTTAAATTGTCATGTTTTCTGGCCTTTACTCATATTTCTTTCTATAGGAACACTGTGAAATAGGGGTAATATAGGATGATTTATTTTTTCAGACATAGACATATAGTGAATAATATACATAATTTAAAAAGACATGTTTTGAATACTTTGATTCATAACTTTCTTGGTTGATAAAACATTCATGCCATTTTTAATGTATATCTTAGTTGCATAATTATATCTTGTAAACTACTAAACTAAACTTTTGCAAGTCATGGAAATAAATATATTTCCAAGTTAAGAATTCCTAACCAAAGTAACTTGATCTGAGGGATGAGATAGCTATTGTGAATAAAGTTCCAGAGATTTACTGAGCAGCATGGTGACTAACATGAATAATAACATATTGCATCCTTGGAAATGACTGTGAGAGTAGATTTTAAATATTGTCATCTTAAAAATGTAAGAACTATTTCAAATTTTGTTAGTGCTAGTTAGCTTGATTGTGGTAATCATTTCATAATGTGCATATATATATATAAAATCTCATGTTATATAGTGTAATATATAGTTAAATCTATAAACTATACCTCAGTAAGCCTAGGGAAAAACAAAACAAAGATAATTAAGATAGAATAAAAATGATAAGAACTATGAGAATTGTAGAATTAACATAAATTTTAAAATAATTACTTTATGGTCTCATATGTTAAGTTGTTCAAACTGAAAACCTATACAATATCTGACATTTTTTCTTTAAAGGAAATAAAAAATTTCTTCAAGGCATAAATTATAAAAGATAAATAAATTGGAAGAAGAAAGAGCAACAAGGCAATAATTTTAATAAGGAGTTCTTATATATCAATACAAAAAAGTTCTGCAACACTTAATATATCTTATGAAAAGAGGATAAGTATCATTCATAATGTGGGAATTCAAATTACTGTTGCATATTTATGCCATTCTAACTTGTCAAATTTTCATAATATACCATGTTGTTCTTGGTAAATCAGAAAATCTATTTGTAGAGACATTTGACAACATTCATCATAATTTAAGATGCACATATCATTTTACATAAAATACAGTATAATGTTATATATGACTGAAAACTGACTTGAAAATATTCATTATAGTATTATTTGCAGTAGCAAATTGTTTTAAATGATCAACTTGTCCATCAAGAATGGAGTAGAAAACTGGGTGTGGTGGCACATGCCTGAAATCCCAACATACAGGAGGCTGAGGCAGGAGGATAATGGTAAGTTTGAGGTCAGCCTGAGTTGCATAGTGAGTTCAAGGCCAGACTGAATGACAGAGGGAGACTCTATCTCAAAATAAAAATGGAGTGGTAAAATAAATTTTGTTAGATGTAATAAATTCTTATGTAACTGTTAGAAAAGAATGAAATAAACATACATATACTAACATCTTGGGAACATTTATTTGTATAAATAAAATTTATGATATTGTGTATGTATCATAAGGTTTGTGTAGAAAAAGCATCAACTTTGTGGATATATTTCATTGTTTATTCATTCAATTCAACAAATGCTTATTGAATGCCAGCACCTGATTTAAGCTTATAGACTATATGGGCAAAATATATGATACTACAGTCCTGATAGAACTTGCTTTCATTGTGGAAGAAAGACACTAGACAAAACATAACTAATAAGTGAAAGATATGTATATTAGAAGAGGTTAAATCACAAGGTAAGAAAAAGAATATGATATAGGGTTTCATAGTTCAAGTGGATTGAAATTCTAAATAAGGGATCAGGGTAAAAGCTGGTAAAAATGTTTTTGAGACAGGTGATTGAAAAACCGGGACACAGAAATGTGATGCTTTTTTCATAGTATGTGTCATGGTTACTTTTCTCTCCTTGCTGAGACAAAATATCCAGTACCCAAGATTAAGGAAGGAAAGGTTTGTTTAGCTTACAGTTTGTGGAGGTTTGAGTCCATAATCAGCTTGCTCCAAGGCAAGGTGGCATGGTGAGGGGCAACAGTTCAAGGCAGCAGAAAAGAGCAGAAGCAGCAAGAGCAAAAGGGGGAAAAAGCAAGTCTCTTTTCTTCTCTTATATTTTATGCAGGCTATCCATCCTCCAGTGAGTGTAGCACTTGAACTATCCCTGTTCCCTCCTCTAGCACAGGCTCAGGATGTTTACAATGTGAGGACTCTGGCCCTCTGCTGATTCACTTAATAAAACTTAAACTTTTCAAGTTGACACAACAAACATCTTAGAGTGTAAGGGCATGTCCTCTCTACCCTAGGATGTAGAACTGCTGAGTTACTTAGCTAAGCTTTTATACTTCTCAAGTTGACACCGTGTATCAACCATTACAATATGCTTTCATATACTATTTGAAAATTTCTTATGTAACTGTATTAACTTTTAAAAAAGCAACGAAGTTACTCACATGTGTATGCACATACAAGAATTGCTCAAGATTAATCGAATTATGCTAATATATTTGATCTTTTTTTAACTCGGTATGTATACTCTGAACTACATAAACATAAATAGGCATGAATCTATTTCTTAGGTGTTTTCATTCAGCCCATCTAGAGGATCATTGTTTATTTCAGTCACAATGTCATTAGTAGGTTTTTATTTTTGAAATTAAGCAAGGAAATCCAATCTGTGCTTCCTGATGCATTCTAAGCCCAACAACTATTTCATTATCATGTCACACAGATTATTTGATAGTTCTTACTACAGAATGTACAGAAAAGACTCAATAGAGCAACCAGGATCAAATCGAAATTTAACTCACCTTATTTTATTTTGGAATGCATGTGTTTTACAAAAACATTGATTAATTAATTGTAAAACTCTGCTTTGTTTTTCAGTGGTAATTTAAGAATAACAAATCTGTTTTCTTTTAGAAAATCAGGAACACTGGGTGATTATTCTGAGCAGAGCACTTTTCTGGTCACAGTGGTCGCTTTAACCCTAGAACACTTACTATGCAAAAATCAACATAATCAGAAGACTTATGAAGAATGAGGGCAAGGATTTGCTAGTTTCAAAAGAGACCCTATTCCCTACTTACACACAGAAAGGAAAAGAAATGAGTCTTCAATATAGTTTTTTAACAAAGAGAAGAAAAAATAAAATAAAGAGCAGATGAAGAAAGCATTCTCAGAGGGATGGTGGCATAAAATCAGGTTTCAGAAATAGGGTAGTGAAGACAGAATAGTCATTACATGAAAGCATTTAACATTTGTCCTCAATAACTCTTGTGGGAACTAGTTAATGAATGACTCATGGGTCCAACACACAATTTGGGGTCTCTGTAAGGTTTGATTATTGGCAGGTTTAGGTTGTGAGCAGACTTGAAATGACCTCTAACTGTGTGTGAGGGGGGTCCCCCATGAGGATGTTTCATGGAAGGGAGACACAAGAGTGGACCAAGTCCAGAAGGATCATGGCCCACAGGACTGTCTGTGACCAAAACTTGCTGTGTGCTATGGTGCATCGAATGCTGAGGGTCAAAAAAAGGCTTGAGGGCATGAATGTACTACTTCTAAGAAAGCATCAATGTGCTTGTGCAACCATCATATAGTTATTAAGAAAAGGAGCCATGGAATTTTTTTTTAAATCTAAAGCTTCATTCAGGAGACTAAACTTGAGTTTTGTTTATTTCGAAGTTCACCATTTTGAATTTTTAAAAAGCAGCACATGGTTTAGACATATATGCCACTTCTGTGTGAATGGAACCACATCAATCTGATCATTGTTTTCTGATAATGTATATTAACATCATGAATGAAGTACACAGTAGATTGCACTTATTGGCAACAAAAAATAGAAAAATGTCTTTCTGTGAATTGTCAAAACTTGGCTTAGAAGCAACAAAACAGACCAATACATTGTTTCAGAAGCAGGTAAACTCATTAATATGTCTAGAAGAGGAGACACAGGAAGAATTTGTTTCACATTCTTAAATTTTCAGATCAAGAAAAGTATTAGCTATTGAAATGTTACAGTAAACTGTCAAAGTCAATATGATTGATATATAAATTGGACTACAAACCACAAGCTAGGGTCAAATGCAAATTTATCATCAAGATAAAAAATGAAAGTCACTATTACAACAAAGTGACCTGTGGTTGATCAATGATATTGCTGATTTGCAGATGAATCTATTGATTATGATAGCTGTTAACTAGGTAAGGAAGAGTTTGATTAGCACTAGAAACAGCTAATTCCATATTGTTTCATGCAATGATGCAAAGTGAAAAGATGATGGATGAGTTTGGGAGTGGGAAGACAGGTAGACAAAGAGAAAATGCTGACTTGTTCATTTGATCTTTGCCTCATTTATGTGCAAATATCAACTTGCTGCTTTCAGTTTATATCTGTCTGCTCTAGAAAGACAAATCAGAAGCCAAGGAATATTGGCTTAATGCTGGATACCACAGAACCCTGCTGAGTTAGGAAGCAGGGGAAATATTTAACCTAGATGCTGCAGCCAGAGCAGATGAACACATGTCCCTGTACTGCGATGTAGCCACCTTTCTCTCCATACCTAACCATAAGGACCAACAGAAGCAATTTATTTTCAGGAGGCAAGGCCAACAATATACCTTCTCTGTCCTAGCTGGACATTTGGGTAAGACTTTTAGGTGTCAAAGGGTAGGAAATGTATCCAACTGAAATTTCACTTCAAGCAGATGGCGGGTGCTTTGGTGACTCCCTCCTGCCACCTGGAGGATCATAGCAGGCAGGTGAGAGCTCAAGTGAGCCCTTCCTCCACCCAGAAAACCTCAGTGGGTCTGCAGGCCAGCAAGATCACAGGTGAACCCTTCCTCCACACAGAGGACCCTGGGTGGGCCAGAGAGTGTGCCCCTGGATCCTCCCCCATCTGGAGGAACTTGATGCTCATGAAAGGAAAGATCTCTTAAAAATAACAAGAGACCATGAAATAACAATCTGACAGCTCCAAGATGATGCAAAGAAAAACATTGTAAGACTTAATAGGTGTCAATGAAAACACAGGAGTCAATGCAAATGACATTTAAAAAAACTATTTACAGAAGTAATAGCACAAAATTTCCCAAACAAATCTGACATATAGATAAGTAAGGCATATAGAACTCCAATTAGCCATAAACAAAATAAACATACACCCTAATATAATAATTAAGATCCCTGAAATTCAGTACAAAAGTAGAATATTAAAAGCTGTTAGAGAAAAGAAACAGATCACCTATCAAGGAAAGCACATTAGAATCAGGACCGGCTTCTCAACACAAACCCTAAAGTCAAGAAGAGCTTGGAGTGAAGTATTTTGAGCCCTAAAAGAAAACAACTTCCAATCCAGATGTTTGTACCCTGCAAAACTATCTTTCAAAATTAATGGAGAAATAAGATACTTCTATAATAAAGAACAGAAGAAATTCATGTCCACCAAACCAACCCCAGAAAGAGAACAGAAAGTTATTCTAGATAGAGATAAAAATGACCACAATTATAACAACCACAACAGAAAGAAACCACCACATAGGGCAAGGAATTAAATAGAGGGGAAAATCAGGGAACCAACAACAGGACCAAGATAAGCCTATACATATCAGTTATAACTATCAATATAAATGGCCTCAATTCACCAATTAAAAGAAACAGATTGGCAGAAAGGGTCAAGAAACAAGATTCAAGTTGGGTGTGGTGGTGCATGCTTTTAATCCCAGCACTCAGAAGGCTGAGGAAGGAGGATCATTGTGAGTTCAAGACAAGCCTGGGCTACAAAGTGAGTTCAAGGCCAACCTGAACTGCATAGTGAAACCCTATCTCAAAAAATAGGGCTGGGGATTTAGCTCAGTGGCCTAAGCACAAAGGATGGAGAACAACATTTCATGTTACAGGAACCCAGAAAAAAGCAGGGATGGTTATTCTGTATGCAGACAATATGAACTCCATTCCAAAAATGATCAAAAGAGATAAAGAAGGCTATTATATACTTGTTAGGGGAAAACTTCAAGAGGAAGGGATTACGATCATAAATATATATGCACCAAATATGGGAGCACCCAACTATGTAAGACAAATCTTAATAGACATGAAAAACCAAATATACAATAATACAGTTATAATAGGGGACCTTAACACCCCGTTGTCACAAAAAGACAGATCAACCAAACAAAAAATTAGCAAAGAAATAGCAGAACTGAATCAAACTTGTGAACAAATGGACCTAGTAGATGTGTACCGAGTGTTCCACCCAACAACATCAAAATACACATTCTTCTCAGCTCCACATGGGTCATCCTCTAAAACAGATCATATACTAGCCCACAGAACATGCTTAAGTAAATGCAAAGGAATTGAAATAATTCCGTGCAAATTATCTGACCATAGCACAATAAAATTGGAAATTAATGACAAAAAACCCCACAAGAATCCCATAAACACATGGAAATTAAATAATACTCTCCTAAGCAATCAATGGGTCACAGAAGAAATTAAAGAAGAAACTAAACAATATCTACAATTAAATGAAAATGCAGATACAACATACGGGAACCTGTGGGATATGCTGAAAGCAGTCCTAAGAGTGAAATATGTAGCAGTGAATTCTCACAACAGGAAAACAGAATGAACACAAATAACCTAATGCTGCACCTCAAGCTTCTAGAAAAAGAAGAGCAAATCAAGATCAAAGCACATAGAAAGGAGGAAATTATAAAGATCAGAACAGAAATTAACACAATTGAGACTAAGAAAACAATACAAACAATTAAGGAATCAAAGAGTTGGTTCTTTAAAAGAATGAACAAAATTGATAAACATCTAGCCAACCTTGTCAGAAAGGAAAAAAAAAAACTCAAATTCATGCAACAAGGAATGAAAAGGGTGAAATCATCACAAATCCTGTGGAAATTCAGAAGATCATCAATACCTATTTTGAAAATCTTTAGTTACATAGGCTCAAATACACCAAAGAAATGGACCAATTCCTAGCAACATATGACTTACTAAAGCTGAATCAAGAAGACATAAAAATTTTGAATAACCCTATATCAGTTACTGAAATTGAAAACATAACTAACAATTTACCAACAAAGAAAAGTCCAGGTCCTGATGGATTCATGATTGAATTCTATAAGAAATTATAAAGATTTAATGTCTATGCTCCTCAAACTCTTTAATGAAGTTGAAAGGGAAGCAATTCTCACTAACTCATTCCTGGAAGCAAGTATATTACCCTGTTACTGAAACCAGAGAGATCCAACCAAAAAGGAGATCAGGGCCAATCTTCCTAATGAACATAGATGCAAAAACTCTCAATAAAATACTATCAAACAGAATGCAGCAAATCATCAAGAGGATTATATACCACGGCTAAGTGGGATTCATCCAAGGTATGCAGGGATGGTTCAACATATGCAAATCAATATGTAATATACCACATCAACAGGGTCAAAGACAAAAATCACATTATCATCTCAATACATGCAGAAAAAACTTTTGATAAAGTGCAACACTTGTCCATGATAAAAACCCTATAGAAAATTGGTATAGATGGTCTCTACCTCAATCTGATAAAAGCCATCTACAACAAACCAACAGCCAACATCATACTAAATGGCCAAAAACTGAAAGATTTTATTCTAAAATCAGGAACAAGACAAGGATTTCCACTATCTCCACTCTTATTCAACATGGTTCTGGAAATGTTAGTCCAAGTAATTAGACAGAAGAGAGAGAAATAAAAGAAATTAGAAAAGGAAGAAATTAAATTATCATTATTTGAAAATGACATGATACTACATAGAAGACTCCAAAACTCTACCAAAAGACTATTAGAGTTAATAAGCAAATTCAGCAGCACAGCGGACACAAAGTCAACACTCAAAAATCAATAGCATTCTGGTACACAAACAACAAACTCACTGAGACAGAAATTATGGAGAACACTTTTCACAATAGCATCCAATAAATGAAATACTTATGAATCAATCTAACAAATGAAGTAAAAGACCTATATATTGAAAATTACAATACTCTGAAAAAGGAGATTAAACAGTATATCAGAAAATGCAAAGATACCTGTTGCTCATGAATAGGAAGAACTAATATGTGTCATACAGATTTAATGCAATTCCCATCAAAATACCATTAGCATACCTCACAGATCTTGAGAAAATATTCCTAAAATTCATTTGGAAACAGAAGAGACCTAGAATAGAAATGAAATCCTGGGAAACAGAGGTAAGGCAGAAGCATCACATTCCCTGACTTGAAATTAAACTACAAAGCTACTGTGATAAAATCAGCACGGTACTTGCATAAGAACAGACCTGAGGACAAGCAGAATAGATTAGAAGATGCAGACACAACTACAAAGATACTCAGCCGATTTATCTTCAACAAAGGGACCAAACATGTTCACTGGAAAAATGGTGCTGGAAAAGCTGTATGACAAAGACTAAAACTAGACCCTACCTATCACCATGCACTAAGGTCAAAATGGATCAGAGATCTAAGTATTAAAACAGAAACACTAAATTTATTTGAAGAGAAAGTAGATAGAAATTAAAAGACATGGGATAGGCAGTGACTTCATGATAAAAACCCAAACAGCACAGGAAATACCAAAGAATCAACAACTGGGATCTCCTCTTGTTAAAAAAGTTTTGCACATCAAAAGAAATTACCAACAGAGTGAAAAGACAACCCACAGAGTGGGAAACAATTTTAGCCAACTGTCCCTCTGACAAAGGACTTCTATCTAGATCATATAAAGAATTGAAAAACATTAGGGCCCCCAAATTCAAAGACCCAATCCAAAAATGGGGAGCTGAGATGAATACTCACTTTTTAGATGAAGAAATATAAATAACAAATAAGTATATGAAAAATGTTCAACATCATTGGTCATTCAAGAAATGCAAATTAAAACAACATTGAGATTCCATCTCACTTCAGTAAGAATGGTGATCATCAAGAAATCAACTAATAACAAATGCTGGCAGGGCCATGGGGAAAAAGAAACACTTCTCCGCTGCGGTGGGAGTGTAGACTGGTATAATTACTGTGGAAATCAGTGTGGAGATTCCTCAGAATATTAGGATTGGAGATCCCACTGACTCCAGCTATTCCACTTCTAGGTATTTTCCCAGAAGAACTGAAAACATCATGCCACAGTGATGTATGTGTATCAATGTTTATAGCAGCACATTTTTTTTTTTTTTAACGGCACTGGGGATTGAACTCACAACCTTGCACCTGCCAGGGCAGGCGCTTAAGTCATTGAACCAAACTCCCAGCCCTGGTTTTTTGAGGCAGGGTCACACTATGTAGCTCAGGCCGGCCTTGCACTTGCATTGTAGCCCAAGATGGCCTCGAACTCACAATGCTCCTCCTACCTCAGTCTCCCGAGTGCTGGGATTAAAGGTGTGCACCACCACGCCTGGCTTATAGCAGCACAATTTGTAATAGCTAAATCTTGCAAACAACACAAATGCCCATTAACAAAGAAATGGATAAAAAATGTGGCATTTTTTACAATGGTGTGTTACTCAGTTATAAAGAAGGATAAACTTGAGGCTTTTATAGGTTAATGGATGCAACTTGAGACCACACTCATAAGTGAAATAAATTAGACTTGTATGTGTAATTATGTATTGTCTCCCTAGTGTAAAAACCTGAAAAAGTAAATAAGATCCAAAATGTACAAAAGGTATTATGAAGTGAAAGGGAAACAAACTGCTCAAAAGGAAAGGACAACTGGGATAGGGGAAAGCAGAAAAGAAAGATGGGAAAAGATTATATACGTATATATACATATATGTATATACAAGATAGACAACTGTACTAATAATGTCTGTTAGTTCATCAAAAAGAACAGTTTGTGCTTTCGTTGTTTGATAGTCCAATCAAGTTTTTCATGCCTATATCTTGTAATCTGAACAACTACTTAGAAGATAACAATATGCAATATATTAACCAGTGTTAATCTCTTGCTATTTTGTTTTTAAATTCTGTATCATCATTTTTGTTCTTTTTCATGTTAAAATAAATAAATAAATAAGCAAAATTTCACTTCCACCTCAGTGAGATTTCTAGGGTCCCCCTGGTGTGGAGCATGTTGGGCTACCCCTTCTGAGGTAAAAGGATAAGTTGTACCACCGTTTCCTCCCACAATAAAGAAAGACACACATTGCTCAGTCAGCTTATTTAGACTTTAGAGGCAATGCATTCCTCACTTGAATGTGTTACTTTGGCCCATTTACTGCTAGTTTTGAGAGGGGTGCAGAACAACAGGCTTTGCAACAGGCCCAGGCTACTACCACTTGGGCTAAATTACCCAGCAGATCCAGTGGTATCTGAGAGGGAAGCAGCACATAGGAGCTATTTGGTGCCTTTGAAAAGCCCTATAGTAAAATGGCATGGAGAACCTTGGGATTTTTAAGCAAAGCCTTTATATCATCTATAGATAGGACTTCTTTTTTGAGAAACTCCTCTTGGCCTGTGTTATAGCCTGTGTCTAGCTGTCCCCCCCGCCAAAACTTCATGTGGTCATAAATGGAGCTTTATCAGAGGTAGCTGGATCTAGTGTGTGACATTAGGATTGGTAATTGGACATTAGGGTGGTAAGCCTAAATAAGGTACAAGGGATAGAAAGAGCTGTGGTCAGCCTTTGTTGCTTTGCTACCTTCTGCCCACTGTGAACTGTCTTTTCTCAGCAATGCTTGTCTGCCAAGCCACCCTGCCTTGGAGTCAGCCAACTATGACTGAAACCTCTACAAACTGTGAGCTAAATAAACCTTTTCTTCTTTAACTTTGGGTGTCAAACATTTTGTCTCAGCAACCTGAAAAGTAACTAACAGCCTATTACTAGGCTTTAGCAGAAACTGAATACTTGACCTTGGGGCACCAAGTTACCAGGTGACCTGTTACAGTTCAGATCTAGAGTGCACCCTCTAAGTCTCATGTGTCCAGAGCTGGAGCTTTTCAAAAGTTTTAGGAATTCATAGCAGTATGTGCTATTAGGAGGTGACACCTTGCCAAAGATGGGTCAGAGGGGTGTGACCTGGAGGGCCTCCTCTGTCTTTCTCTCTCTCCCCTTCTGCTAGCTGCCATGAGATGAGCTACTGTCCTCTTCCAGGCCCTCTTACCATGCCATTTCTACCTTGGAGCCAGCCGACTTTGGACTAAACCCACTGGAAACCACAAGCTGAAATAAAACTCTCCTCTTTTAAGGTGTGGATACTGGGTGTCGTGAGTCAGCTATGAGAAAGCTGACTAATACATGACACAGCTGTCCATTATGAACTAGAAGTTATCTGACTCACCAAGTCATAAAACCAGTGTGCACAACAACTCTCTATCATCCAATGAACGTGTGCAAGTGTGAACAATACTGGGTAAGTCCTGAAGGCATAAGGTACATCAAGAAGTGCCCCAAATATCCATGGTTTTTACTTCTGCTATGCACCCAGGGCCTCATGAGCAGTGCTCTCCAATTAGTTGACAAAGGAGAGAAGATGAGGTCTTGAGTTTACAGACCTTTCTGCATGGCAGACAGACACTACTCCAAGGTGTACATGTGTAGTGCTCCAGCCCCCTCTTCAATGTGCCTGAAAAACAGTGGTGAAGGAAAATCTTCCCAGGGAAGAGAACTTGGGGCAGTGCAATTGGTTTTGTGTTTTGCATAGAGACACATATGGCCACATATATGATTAAACATGCATTCATGGGCTGTCATTGGTGATTTGAATGGATGGTCAGGGACTTGGAAGGAAATTGTTGATAAAGAGATTTGAAGAAGAGCTATGCGATTACACCTCTCAGGATAAAAGAGGACATGGAAACGTTTGTGTCGCATGTGAACGCTCACTAGAACATCACCTCAGCAAAGGAGGAGTTTAAGAATCATAAGGATAGGAAGACTTATTCTGTGAATACCACTCAGGTTCTTTCCCTGGCTACCCCGTCATTGCCCAGTGGGCTCATGAACAAAGTGGCCACAGCAATAGGGATGAAGGTTATAACTGTGCTCAGTAATGTTGAACTGGAAGTTCTCCCGTGTGCTTTGGTCTCCCCATGCCTCCAGTCAATAGACTAAGAAGAGAGCTACATAGCTGAGTAAGGTGATCAACCTACATTACCAAATGGAAATGACTATGATTCCTCAAGACAAATAACAAACATAGTGTCCGAAGTATAGAAAATCCCATAAGGCGTCTCTTAGTATTACAATGCCCTGTGATTTAGGTGCATAGGATAGTATAACAATCTGATCTAGGCAGGTATACAATGTCCCCAGATTTTCAGAAATCAAGATTTAGGCCACTCTACCAGGTAAAGAGCCAAGAAGATTTCAGGCGTTTTCTTAAGGCTTAAGGGACCATAGAATGGGTCATAGAACAAAGTAATTATAAATATAACCACATTCACAGAAACATCAGCTATAACTGTCATGAGTATTTCTTCTCTATTTTGTTGAGCACATTTGTGTCTACACAAATATATTAAGCAAACATACTTGCTTTATTTCCTGTCTTATTTCTTTACCACGTACCATAGTATTTGTTGACTTTGTCAGTCTTCAGGTATGGTTTACATTTACAACATAACATTGAAATTCTTAGACCAAGGGAAAAGTAAGGATCACTCAGAATAACTTTGGCTCTTCTGCGGGAAATAGAATCAAGGTATTTCTGGTTGTAGATGGGATGTCATGTTTGGTGGAATTCTGGTCTTGTTATTGACTTTATTTGGATGCTAAGTGTGGTTTAAGGAGATATGTGTGGATGCCAAGCTGGCAATAGGTGGACTTGCTAAGATTAATTTTAGGAGCCAACTTGCCTGGGTTGAGGGATGCTTAGATAATCAGTGGAGCACATCTCCGGGTGTGCCTGTGAGGGTGTACAGGTCAGTGAACTGAGTGGGGAGGACTGGGCCTCATGTGGGTGGGCACCATCCCATTGTCTGGAGGCCCAGATGAAAAAGGAGGACAGAAAATGTGGGTGCTGGCCTCTCTCTTCATTTCCCTCTCTGATTTTTCTTCCTTGAATTGAGCATGTTTCCTTCTTCTTGGACATCAGACAGCAGGATCTTCAGCCTTGAACTCTGGGACCAGCAGCTGGGACACTCTGAAGTCTCACAGGCCTTTGACAGCACTTTGCAGTCCACTTTGGGCTGACCCATGCTGCCAAGCTTCTCTGGCCCTCTGGTCATTACAAAACTTTTCAGACTCTATATTTTGTGATCCTGTGAGCCAGTTTACACACACGCATGCAAGCATGCACACTCATTTCTCTGGAGAACCCTAAATAATAATAACAGGCTATTTTCTCAGTCTCTCCAAGTATCAATTTTCTCATCTATAGAACTGGGGTTGTTTGAGTAATTAAGTGAGATAAAGTGCTTCATACATAGACAGAGTTCATTTTTTTGATACAAAAGGAATATCTATGTTTTGAATTTGGAGCAATTAAAATATACAAGGAAAAGTGATCCTTTTTGATGTTAGTAAGTCTTACAGGAATTCTAGACATAGACAGAAAATGTAAATTGGCTTTGTGAGCATAAATGTGATGACATTTCTGATTTTGGAGTATAGGTTTCAAAATTTTGAGACAAAAGAAGCATGAATTTATTACCAGAGATTTCAAAAGGAAAGATGATTTGAGGAGATACTATGGTTGGCAATAACAAAAAACATGTCATCATTATCATGAGAAAAATAGCATTCAGAGAGCCTTCTGGTCACTGGTCACATATGTGGCAAATATACACAGATGGTGGAGGGGAGAGGCCCCTGGGTAAGGATGCCTACCCTGCCTGGGGACCACACCTCCCTCCATGTTGCACTTCAGGATAGTTCTAAGCAAATGGGAACAAGCAGAAGTTCTTTAGCACAGACAGGAGCCTGCAATTCTCACATGCAGAGAATGGTTAGTGAGGTGGTGTCATTTGATCCAGAAGGATGAGATCCCTGGAGACCACGGGTCATCTCAGGAGGAAGATGTGATGTGGGGCGCCCTTCAGCTGTGGCAAGGTGGTGGTCAAAGGATGCATTTGACCAGTTCAGGGGTGGCCAAACAAAATTTTCCAATGTTTGCAGTTAACCACTAACTCCTAAAATCAAGCGTTTTCATTTTAAAGTCCTCATTTACATGACTTCCCTTAGACAATTAGAAATCTTGTCTACCTTTATAAGCAACAAATCATTACCCAGGAGGTTCAGTCTGTTTTTCATCACTATTATCTTCAGTCTCTTACAAACTGAGAAGCACCCAGTGCAACCTTCTGTCTGTTCACCCCCATAGGTCTTCTAAAAGGAGAGTTACACTTTTCACCTATCTCTTCCAACAGTTTTCTTACTTGCAACAGCATCATTCTCTGGCATTCAAGGTTGAGGCAGAGTGTGGGCTTATTCTGTGTTGGGCTGGATGTAGAACCAGTGCTTATAGCAGATCAGGGCTCAGTGAAAAAGCTCTGAGCACAGTTGCTGGAAAATGGCACCGGCACCGTTTCCAGAGTGGAGTCACTGAGGGCAAGTGAGTGCCCCGTGATGAGGATAGTGCGACAGAAGACTGAGCTGTCTGCAGCTCTGCCAGTGTTGCTGGTCACGGGACGATTTGCTGTGCTGCACAGCAGCTCAGAAGTGACCATGGCTCCCGTCTAGCTGTGTGACCACATTTTGATGAATATAGTTGAAGAATCACTTTTTAAACAAAACTATAGCTGCGTAAATCTTATGCTGTTATTTAGCCGAACTGGTGGGAAGAGAGAAGCTGGTGGTAAGTAGAGTAAATTGTCAGACTCCTGCAAGCATATGATAAAAGGCAAATAAACAAACAAACAAACAAACAAATAAATAAATAAGTCACATTTCCCAGGCAAATAAGAGTACATTGCCTTGTGGGTCCATGAGAAGGTACTGTCAGTGGGGTAAGTAATTTTACTCCAATAGAGACAACGCTGAAAGGCAACCAAGCATGATCATAACAGGAACAATTTCGGATTCTAGAGAGCCCTGTTATATGAATGAGAGTAATTGCATTGGAGTTATTAATTTACTTAGTGTTCTTTTTTAGGTCTGCAATTTCTTAAATTTACTGGCAAAATGTCAAGCATGTGTTGCAAACATAAAATCACTGAGGAGTAGACTAGAAGGGTGAACGGGATAGCCTCTGCCTTGGTTCAGCCCTGAGATAGTAATGTTCTATTTGTGTAAATGCTAGACAAAAGAGAGGTCCACTGAGAGCACATCTCAGTTTTTAAAGGTGATAGAAAATACGGATGAACAGGGCTGAATTCTTTGATATATTCAAAGACAGGAGAATCCATTGATGCATTTTTTCACATTTAATGCCACATTCTGGGCATAGAAAAAAAAGATTTCAGTGTGGTTGTATCTGTCAAAGTTACCCAGTACTACCCATTCATCAGTTCAATGAAGGAAATATTAGAAGACTCTGCCACTTGATGCAGGTGTGCTATGGTGCTGGTCCCCAAATAAGAATAGTACTGTGATGTGGGCTCTAATACCTACACTACTTTTGTTCACTTCAATCAGTAGGAGTTTAGAACTGAAGATCAAGGGCTGGAGAAGTAGCTCAGTAACAAAGCAATGCCTAGCATGCTCAGTGCCCTGGGTGTGATGATTCCCAGCACTCCCCAAACCCAAACCAAACAAAATAGTCACCCAAAAAGACCTCCCAAGAAGACTGGGAAAAACTTGCAAATAAAGACAAGCTAAAGTGCAAAGTACAAATTTCAAAACTAAATGACAATAAAGAGTTTCAAGAGACCAGCACTCAAACTAGCTTTCCTTTCTACATGCTGTTTAATTCAAGGGAGATTTGTGGTAGCACAGAGCATTTCAGCACACTTTGTTGTGGATTTATAAGAATGTTCATCTCTGGGGCAAGCCATTGTTCCCTTGCGGGGGTCTTCCTCATTTGTGCATGAAGAAAATGGTGTAAAGACTGTGATGAAAAATTAGTCAATTTAACTCTCATGGGTCTATAGTGAACATTATTTTAAAATCTTTATAAAGCCAGTTGAGAACATCCTTTCTTTTTTCAAATGTCAAAAATGTATGTATATACGTGGCAAGAAATACAAATTCATATTTGTTTTCACAGTTAATTAGGGTAAGTTCATGGACTATAACATTTGGCAACATGCAATAAAGACAAGCAAAATTATACCATGTAATAAAGATATTTTCATTGACTTTTTTGGTGACGTACTTACATATTCACTTGCAGTTCTAAGAAACAATAAAATATACCCTTCTATGTTTTACCCAGTTTCTCCCAAAAGAAGCATTTTTATAAAGTTATAATAGATATAGTAGCTTGTCACAACTGAAATATTCACATTGCTACAATTCACCTCTATTATTTAGATTTCCCTAGGGTTATTTGTGTGTTTGTGTGGTTAAGTTCTATACCATTTTGTTATTTTTGTGGATTTGGGTACTGAACAGTTCCAGCACCACACTGATCTCTTGTGTTGTCCTTTTACAAACATAGCCATCTCCAACCTACTCACACCCCACCCCCTCTGTCTTTTGATTGGTTTATTTAGATTGACCATTTCCATATAAACTAATGCTATTTTAGCATTCAGTTCAATATTGCCACTTTCTCTATTTTCTGTTTCCTTTGGTTTTTATTCCTCTATTTCTCTTTTCTTGCCTCCTGTAGGTTAACTGAACTTTAAAAAAATTCCATTGTCTTAGTTACTTTTCTCATCACTGGGACAAAATACTCGACACCCACAAGTTGAAGGAAGAACAGTTTATTTCAGCTCAGTCTGTAGAGGTTTCAGTCCACAGTCAGCTGGCTCCAAGTCAGGAACATGACAGAGGAGAAACAGTCCATGGCAAGGTAGGCAGGAGACAGCAAACAGCAGCAGCAAGCCTCTCTTTCCCTTTTATTCCCTCCAAACTACAAGCTTTTTGGTGGTGTCACCCATACTCAGGACTCTGTCTTTAGTAAATCCATCCCAATTAGTAGACTAATTTAGTATTACACACACTTGATCTCAATATCACATACTCTAGATGCAGCCAGTTCCAAAAAGCCCCATGTAAGAGGGCATGAGGCTTTAGGAAGGAATCCAAACCCAAGAGATATCATCAATCCTACCTGCTAATAATTTTTTAATAATAATTTTTAATTAGTGCTTTTGATTTGTGGTTTTCATAGCAGTTGGTTGGGCATCGGCAACGTAAGTACGTGACTTAACACAGCTTACCGGAATCAACATTTGAATGAAGAATGAAAAGCTTCCTTCTATTCCAGTTTCTTTTTCTTTCCCACTTTTGAATATCATTGTCTTGGATGTTGGATGGTATTATAGCTTTTAGTTCAGTCATGCAATTCAGTTTATAAAACTTATGAGGGAAAGGATGGTTTACTGTGTATATCTATATTTCTTCCCTCTTCATGGTTTTTGCTTCCTTTCTGATATTAAACCATTCTTTTCCTTCTCTTTGAAGAATTTCCTTTAGTGACTCTTCAACAATTTTAGATACAAATCCTTTTAGTTCCCCTTCTTCTCGGAATGTTTTTATTTCTTCTTATTCCTGAAGAATTTTGCCAGATGTAGTCTTCACAGTCGATAATTCTCTTCTTTCAGTGTCTAATAAATATTGTGTTCCTTCCTCTGGTTTCAATGGTTCCAAATGAGAATTTGCTATGATTTCAGTTGGTGTTTTTCTACAAGTGATGTTCTCAAGACATTTCTCTTTCATTTTCATTTTTAATTATTATATGTCTTTGTCTTGGTAGAAATTTTGATTTCATTCGGTTTCTTCCATGTGTAGGCTTGTCTCTTTTGCCAAATTTGGGGAATTTTCAGCTTCTATTTCTTCAGTACTCTTTCTGCTTCATTGCCTCTCTTTCTGAAACTGATGAAGTGACCATTGGCTATTTCATTAGTCATCCATAGCACTAGTTACCCAGTTTGGGCTCAGCATGTATGTCTTGGCCTACTTTTGTGGACTCTTCTTCCAGTGACTATCTACAGTTTGGAGCCTATATGGTGTTATTTGGATCTGCTTGGTGCACGAGGCTCCACTTTGGTCCTCGGTTGTCCCTGCTGGTACTGCTGCAGGGGTGAGAGGGGCTCCCTAGCCTGGGCCGTAGTTGTCTCTCACATCCCTTTGCTGTAAAAGAAATGTCTTGGAGCAGGCTGCCAGGCTCTTTCCTTTGCGGGGCCCCTCATCTACCCACACTGGTGATTTTGGGCAACGGAGGCAAATCTTAGCCTCACCGGGACCAAAAATCTCCCCATCCTGGGAAGCTTGTGACTGGAGCTCCTTACCTATCTCCATCCACCTTTCCTAGACAAACTTACATGTAAAAGTTACCCTTTGTGGTGTTGCTTAGGAAAAGCCAGTTTACTTATGCTTGGTACTATTTCTAGGCTATACTGTAGCCTGGCTTTTAAGTGTATTTCCTGGAAACTAAGCCCAGCAGGCTGTTTTGTAATACAATCTAATATTCCTGCCTGGAATGACAGCTATCTCATCTGCTAAAATGACAGTGCCTGAAGAGTATTGGCTGGGGGTTAATGCCAAGCTAAAGAGAGGCCCAAGGGTGCTCAATTTTACCTTGGTCATTGGTTTTATTGCAAACTTGGATAGAATAGACAATGGGAACCTCTCAGAATTGAGGATAACACAAAACTCAATAAGATTGCTAATTCAATGAATAACTGAAATTAGGATCTCAGCCAGACAAAATGATGGGCAGAAACTAACAATTTAATCAGGGCAGAAAACAATTTGTACTGAAGGGATGACTCTGGTTTCTTAGTAAATCTAATTTCCCTTTGAAACCTCAGACTTTCTCTTTCACCTTTGTTTGCTATCCATGTCTTCCTTATGTTTTCATAACCAGTTTAATTTCATTTCAAAAATGAGATGATATAATTTAGAACTTCTTAGAAGCTCACATCCTGCCTTGAGTTCTTGATCTCTAGCATAAGCTCAGAGTTTCTACTGTGTGTTTCAAAGATTACTGGAACTGTAAAAGTCTGGTTAAAAGCTTGAACTTTAGAGCCAGTCCACTTAAATTTAAACCCTAGCTTCATCACTCACCAGACATATGACCTTAAATAAGTGAATTAACTTCCTGACGTCTTTTGCTGTCTCAACTGTAAAATGAGATGAAGAGTAGGATCTATCTCAGTAGGATTAGTTATACAAAGTATGTAAGGAAGAGGATATAAACATTTAGCATAGTACTTGGCACATGGAAGTAGGTCGTAATATCGTGAAGATACAGTTGAAAGAACCGGGGATTTAAAAACATGGCTTCACCTTTATTGGCACGTGACCTTAACTTGGTTGATATTCCTTCATTTATAAAATGAAAGCAACAGTGATGACTTCTTAAGGTTGTTAGTAAGGCTAATGAGACTATCTTTGTGAAAGCACAGTGTGAATGGCACACGCACCGATACGTATCTCTTGGTCTGCATCAGTGTACAGAGCAGTCTGAGCCCTGCTGCAAGTTACTCCGCTTTGTACAGAATGGTAGTTGTTCAGGTGTGCTTTGCCCTCAGTGTGTCCATTTTATAGGACAACAGCTTACTCCATTTTGAGTGCCAGTGCCAAGGCAGAATGACTGGGTAACCTGTCTGTGTAAATACGTAATAACCAGATGTTGGATACACCACATTTATCAGCAAAGGCAACTCCCAAGCACACAGTACAATCCTAAAACATCAACTAATAATCTCACTTTTAGAAAAAAAAAGTCTGTCACCTGTAAACTCAGCAAATTAAGTGATGGGCACATGGACACATGATGTTATCTAAATCATACAAAAGAAAAAAACCATGGGCTCATGGGACACACCAGAACAAACAATGGTGCACCCCCGTCACCTCGACCATATAAAAGGAGGGGCGCCCAGCGTGACTACAGTAGTTACACATGCTGACTGATCACACCACCCGGCAAACGGCAAACACATCACAAGGTCGACAGGCTGTGAGCTTGGGCTCTCCCCGCAGCTTGAAGCGGCTCATCCCAATTGCCTGCCATCCAGGCTCATGCTTTGAAATAACTCTGCTCCTCCTTGGGGCGGCTGTGCCTGGCTTCCAGTCATATCCATAGGGTGACTTTGCAAGGCTGAAAGACTCTCTGCTGTGGTTTTCAGTTCTTCCTCTTTGCATCCTGCAGACACTGTTAACCCTTTCTTTGCCACTTATAACCCATATATGATGGCATCAAGTGTGATTTGTGACTTGACAGTTATAGATATGAGGAACTAAGACTGAAATTTAGTAACCTGTGATCTACCAGTTCATTTGGTTACTGAGTGAATTTTGAATACTTCGCTGGATAAGACTGATGAGATTGATGTTGCTCATGAATTTATTATTATTGAATAAATTTTGACACTGCAGAAAGACACAAGCTTTGATACTGGTGTAATTTACTCAAGACAAGCAGACAGTACAATGTCAGTTGTCAGACACAGGTAACCAACATCCAGATCCCCAGTTTCTGCCTGAGTACAAATTTCTTGGATTTTCCCTTTTGGAGAGTTGTACAACTTATGAATTTATAGTTTTGTGTTTTACCCTATTCAAAAATTCATCTTATAACTAGGGCCATCAGAACTGGATATTTCTAATATACAATATTTATTGGGCATTTCCTGTGTACAAACACTGACTTGGCATTGCATATTATTTCACAGTATCCTCACATCCATCTTGCAAAGTATCTGATCTTCATTTTAGATGAGAGGCTGGGAGTTAAGAAGTAAGTTACATCAAATTGCTCATCTTATACACATGCATCAGTCCTGAGACTTGAACCCAACTTCCCTTGACTCCAGAGCCAGTGCTTATGTTCACTCTCTGTGGCAGATTCCTAAGTCAGAAAATCTAGATTATTCTGACTTCCTGAATTACCCATCTTCATCCTTTAACACCCACTAGGATTTGTCTGTTAGCTGCTAATTGTCTTTCCTCAGTCCTCAGCTCTCTTACCCTTTGCCAGTACTGCCCATTCTGTCTCCTTTGGCCTCTTACAATAGTCAGCGAGCCGATCTCCCTGTGCCAGCCTCCTCCCATCCTTTGTCCACAGGGCTGTGGCAATCTTTGTAAAATGACAATTCTCTTCCAGTAGTCTCCTTTTAAATATACACAGCGTGCCTTTTTGTCTAGCTTGGATCACCACCATTCTTTCCACATCCGGCTTGCTTTACTGTCCACAGCCCCAGTTCATTTCGACTGTGCCTTGTCATTTCCCACCTTACAAGTCTTGGTGCTGCTTCTTCGTGAAATGCCTCCCTTGACCATCTGTCAGCCTTGCGTTTCTGCTCTGAGGATAAAAATCCCCTACGGGTTTCAGGACCACTCAGACATCATGTTAGACCCTTTCTACCTTCATATAAACTTGAAGACACATTTTGGATTCCATCTTTGACTCTGCATAGGGCTCTGTCTTTGAGCTGCTCTTTAACCCATGTGTCTGCTCTGTTATGCTCTCATTTGCCATCATTCCATTGCCTAATTTAAAAATATGAATTTTGTTATATGTAAATTAAACTTTTAAAGTCATGGTATTAAAAAAGAGATTTCAGAGAAATTAACCACAGGTAATACGTGGGCCTTGTTTAGTTTCTGATTTTTAAAAAGGGTTGATTCAAAAAAATACTTTGAATACTTAGAGAAACTTAAATACATATATTTACTGAAAATTAGATTATTTAAGGAAATGATGTTAACTTTGTTAATTTTGTCAGCTAATGACAGAAAAAGTTATGTTTTTTTAAGACTCTGCTTTGTATATTAAACAGAAATATTTTGGGAAAAAAATGATATAATGCCTGAGATTTTCTTTAAAAACAGCCAGGAAAGAAAAAGAGAAAAGGGACCAGGGAAATTAGAGAAAACAGGGTTACAGTTTTCTGCTTATTAGTCAGGCAATTAATACATGGGAGTTCATTATAGCATCCATTCTACTTTATGTTTGGAAATGTTCACAGTAATAGTTAACATTTTAAACAGAGTGACTAGGAACAAACCAGACCCCCAATGGTTCATTACACGATCTGCCAAACTCTGGTTTCTTCAGCACTTTGTCTCCCTCATCGTTACCAGGAAACCATAACTGCGAGACTCTATAAGCTGAATTTCACCATTCTCTGCAAGCCACCACATTCCTCTTTATGTGTCCTCCACAAGTGGCCTCTCCTCTTGCAGCATGGGACAGGTGGCCTCACCGTTCTGCTCTTTCCAAATGAAATAAATAAAACAGCAATAGTCCAATGGAATGCGCATTATTCGGTGCTAAAAGGAAACAAGCTGAACTTCCAGCACTCTGTGCTCTCGCTGTCCTGGCTATGATTGAGGACTCTCCCCGTTCTTAGCCTTGCTAATGCCCATTCTTTGTTCACAGCAAGGCCGGGTGTCATCTTCTTCCTTTGCCACACCTTCCTCCACTTGCTTAAACCACATTCATCTAGGCTTCCCTTTTCTAAGTCCTCACAACAGGCTGAGTTCTTATCACTCAAGATTATAGAACTTGCTCACCTGACTGCCCACCCAGCTGATGACTACGGGTTTCCTGAAGGCAGTGTGTATATTTTACTTCTGAATCTTCACCTCCTGCTTCTTGCATCATGGAGTGAGTGTGCTGTATGTGTCTGTTAAACAAATAAATGAATGAATGAGTTAAATATCACTAGTTCCAAAATCTGGTGCCATCGAGCCTCCAATGGGGTATGTGAGAGTTCCCTGGGCTCTAGGATTTGAGATAGAGTTTCTTCCTAGCCCCTACCTTCAAAATATCTCTGTCTATTGATCCATTTGGGAAATAATCACAGCTGATAATTCTGTGTCAGAAATGTTTGCTAGGTTACCTGATTGCACGGTTGGTTCCATATGAAGGAATGCAATGCAATTCATCAAAATAAAACACTAGGAATTTCAGAGTTCACCACACAGTCCTCTGACAGGCTTCCTCTACACTTCCACATGTGACCCTAATTCCCCAACTCCTTTATTTGAGGAACTACTCTTTCTGGCTTGAGGCATCAAAGAACCATTTTAAGACTTCCTGCCATTCTTCTACATGGATTAAGAGTGACATTCTGTAAGACTCACAGCTAAGTAGGCTGAACAAATCTTCCCAGTATGGACTGACTGTATACATTTGAGCCTGGCCTATGGACAGAAGAGAAGGTCCCGGGATGGGAGTGATTCGTATCAACAATACCGGGACACCAAATAAAGCATTTTGATATTTTCTTCTCATTATAAGTTACTCCAAACTCAAGACAATTTTAGGGCTTGAACTGGAACTCTGGCTCTCTCACCTGGAAAAAAAAATTGATGTGTCTCTGTTGGTTTTAATGACTTGTACACTGAAGTTGAAATGTGCCAGGGCTTCCTGCTGCCAAAAATTAATTTGCACATGCATCAGGGCACGCACTGACTGCATGGCCTGGGCTCAGGGGAAATGTGCCTGTGGTTACTTTGTGAGTTAATATGAGCTTCTACTGTCTGCTGGGAAACTGGGTTATGACTCAGAAAACCCCCATTTCTATTTTTGCCTTTTCACTGACTCAATGTGTGACCTCAATCTCAATCTTTTAATCCCCTGCTCGGTGCCCTCACCTGTGCTAGAGGTGAAACAAGGCATGATTTCTCTTATTTGAGGAATGCAAAACATAAATAAAGAGCAACATGAAGCATAGATGATAAGGAACAGGATATAGATCCTTTCCACATGGGACGGGGGCCCAGAGATAGAAGGAGGGGAGAGTAAGGGAATGAAAACAGAACTGAGATGCAAATGCACATGATACCCCAACTCTTCACAAGGAAAGTGATCAGTATGTACTGCAAATGTGAACTAATAAAGAATAAATACTGAAAAAAAAATTGCTCAACAAGAAAAATAATTTTCTAGGAAAGTTACAATTCATTTTTTTTGCAGAATACTGCTTTTGTGTGAATGAGATCTATGCACTGACTCTTGGTATGCCACATGAAAAATGAGATGTTGGAAAGGAAGATGAGATCTGGGGATCTGCCAAATGGTATGTTAAGATAATCCTGCTAGGCACTGTGATAATTGTTCTCGCTGGATTCACGGTGCTTAAGTACAGAAATGCTACAGTTTGAATTTCTGTCCAATTAGGTATGTCATTTACCTAGCAACATAACGGAAAGGAAGAAACTATCTGGGGCACAGATTTTCTCTCTATTGCAGAGAAAGAAAAAAAAATCTCATTACCAATGTGCTCAGACAAAGAGAGAGAGAGAGAGAGAGAGTAGAACAAAGGAAAGGACAGAGTCTTTTGGGTGAGGAGGACGGAGACCAGGCTTCTTGCCTAGAAGTAACAGATTAGCACTCTGCCAATGAGCTTACTGAGCAGCAACACAGAGCCACTCAGCAATCAGCCTCTTTGCCCTAATGGATACACCGGAATCCAGTGGATTTTCCCTTCATTTTAATTGTTTAAAAATTATCACCAACCCTCTGTTATAAGCCAGGTTCTATTCTAGGCACTGGATAAACAATATGAACATGCCTTTCTTTAGAAAACAGGATTTGTTTATGTTAGAAAGAAGAGAAAGAGAGAGACAGAGACAGAGACAGAGAGAGATCCTAGAATTTTGACTAGTATATTTAATACAGGAAATGGAAGCTGGGCGTGGTGGCACACGCCTTTAATCCCAGCACTCAGGAGGCTGAGGCAGGAGGATCATTGTGAGGTCAAGACCAGCCTGCACTACAAAGTGAGTTCAAGGCCAGAAAATAGGGCTGGGCATTTACATTTAGCTCAGTGGTCTAAGTGCCTGCCTGGCAGGCACAAGTTTGTGAGTTCCATCCCACATACCACAAAAAAAAAAAAAAAAAAAAAAAAAAAAAAAAAAAAAAAAAAAAAAAAAAAAAAAAAAAAAAAGGAAAATGGATCAGTACTTCTTTGTTCACATTCTCTTCTGGTTTTTACTTATAGCAAATGTGTTCTTTGTCCACAATACCAGCACTAGATTGTTGTGCAGAATCAAGTAAGCCTGTATTACACAGACTTGGATTTATACCATGCTCTTATCTCAGACTAAAGCTATGTTAAGTAATAGGAGTATATAGTTAGAAAAAAATAGATCTAGAAGCTAAATGACCTAAAAGCTCAATTCAGCTAGTTTCTATTGAGCTTCTGACACTGTTTCATTGAGGAAAAAAAGAGGTGAAGGGCAATGACACCAGTAGCAACTATGTGTATTGCCCCTTAATTCAAAGATGGTTAGTCTCTACTGTTTAAATAGATGGGGTTGTAGCTTAGTGTGAAGGCCCTGGGTTCAACCCTTAGTATTGCCCACAAAAAATAAATGAATAGGCCTTCTTCATTTCCAAGAATAAACTTTTTATTTTTTTTAATTAAATAAATGTTGAAATGCAATGAAAAAGTAAAGTGGTGGTTAAGACTATGAGTGAAAAATTAGAATGACTAAGTTCCAGTTCTGATGGTACAACTTAATGTGAGAACTTAGGAAAATTGTTAATCAACATAAGTTTTTCGATTTCCCTAACTACAATGGGAGAAAACATAATGAATGCGTAAGTATTTTGTGGCACTGTAAGGAATCCATGTAAAGTAGTTCATGTAACCTCTAGCACTATTCAAATAGAAAACGAATAAAAGCAAGGTGTTTGTTTACCCAAGTTCTTAAAACTAGAGTTACAATTGTTACCTTAAAAATAAAATTCAGAGTTAAAAGTAATGACTCTGATAAGTACATGAAAAGTTCCTTGAATGTTTGTTTATTTAAAGTATGTAGTTGATTCTTGGCATGAAGCCCAGAATTTACAATGACAATGTAAAGGAACACCATAAATCTAAATTTGGAAGAGGAAAGAGATAGCAAAGGAGGGCAAACTTTCAGCAAAATTTCCATTTATTAGTTTTCATTTTTTAAAACTCTGGAGGCTAAACTCACCTTCCAAAGTTTTACCCTTGGCCCCAATAGTCTGTTTCCCTGCCCTTTGGAACACAATTGTGGCAAGTCGTACAAATCCAGCCTTTCTGCAGAACAAACCAAAGCCAGCGAAGCTTTTGCATTGCCCCACCTCCGCCCCTTGTCTGAGACTGGTAGATTACAGAAAGTAATCTCAAAAGCGTATGATTAGTCACAACATCACATTTTTTAAAAATCAAAATATCATGGGCACCTATCCAGTTCTCTTTCTTGGTAGTTCTAATACTCTTAGTTTCATTTCCTTATTAATTTGTGTCTGGATACTGCAGTTATCCTTGCTCAATAGGGACTCTTTTTCCTTGACCAAAACTCTATCCACTGTTAAAGACCTGCATAAATAAATTATCTGGTTGCCTCAATTCAAAGTGTTTCCTCTTTTTTCTTCTGCATGCTCTCTACTCACTCCCGTGGAACTTACATTATTATTTTCTAAAACAGCTTGTGAAGTTGAAAGCTCCACTCTGGATGCATCTTGTGTCATTCCTACATGCAGTACTGTGACAGTCACTTAGCCCCGATCAGGAAATAAGGGTGTGTTCTCTTCCAAACTTCACATTCTCATCTCCAACTCCTTCTCATCCATTGCTACCTGAAACCATCAAGCTCAGTATTAATAATGAGTTCTGTCTAATTTTTTTCCTCTTTATTTCCTATTTCTGCACATTATTCTCTATCCTTCCAGTTACCTAAGCCCAAAGCCGTAGTTTAAGCTTTAAATCTTTCTTTGCCTCAGCTCTCACATTCATTTAATCATCAAACTCGGATGAAAGTGTCCAGTATTCTAGCAGCTCTTTACATTTTCCAAATCTAACCTCAATACCATTATTTCAGTTTGAATTCCTCACTTGTATTACTAAAATAGTCCCAATTGCTATTCCCTGTCTTAATCTTTTCCCCTCTCAATCATTCTTTACAATGCCATTTAGTAACTTTATACCATGGGAAAGCAACACTACAATTTCCTTGCTTTAAAATTATCATTGCTTACCAGTAGCCATTATGGTAATGTTCAAAATCTGTAGAATAATAGTAAAGACATTGTCTGACCCTTGTTTCCTTCAAGCCTCATACCACTTCATTTTTCCTGTCCCTTTCCCCTAAACTCTGTGGTAATAGGGATTGATTCCTCAGAGATCTTTTCTTCACATAGTTTGACAACAATTGTCATGGTAGTCATTGATTATTCAGGAAAAGTTAAGTGACCCAGTTTGGGCCACTGAGATTTAAGAGAAAGTTTATTGGTGATGTTCTAGGAATCATTTACTTGTCTAAAAAATAGACCCAAAGGAGAAATAGCTCCCTTCTGCTTCTGAGCATTTCTGCATCCGGATATAGTATGTACCACAGCCAGCTTGTCTGTATGGAGATGAAGCCGACAGAGAGACAAGAACAAAGCCATGAGAACTTCTGAAAAGCACCACTGGAAGCCTCGGATGTTGCTTCTGGAGCATCCTCATCTTAGAGGATTCCTCCCAGATAAACCGATACACTTCCTCACAGCCAAAGCCAGTTGAGTTTGAGTTTTTTCTGCAGACGTCATGAGAAGCAGCTGCTCTAACCTGCTACACTTTCTCTCCCCTCTGATCTATGCACATAACTAATGAGAATGCTTTTGTGTAACCTGCGGGTCTCAAAATAGAGTTGAAACCTTCCTAAATGTCCAGAGTACATATATTAGAACTCTACTTGGCTAAATAATAAGGCTTATCACTACCTTTAAAATGGCTGATATATCACCTCCAGTAGTGTTGTTCAGGACACATCAGTTACACTTCTTTCATACCCACCTACTTCAGGCTAACCATTGTCACAGATGCTGGGATACAAGGAAATAAAACCAATGAATTCCTGGTCATCAGAGAGAGTAAATGCTAGTAGAAAGGTCACCAGTGAACAAAGAAGTAGCTGTATTATATAAGGAAGTAAAAGAAATAATGATAGTTTGAAGGAGTGCAATTTAAATATAAAGTCAGAGAAGGCATCACTAAGGAAAGCCATGAGCAGCACAAGCGAGTAAGCCCACGGGTATGCAAGAGAGGAATGTGCCAGGGCATTACCAGATACTGGGGGTGCTAGAGTCTCTGCTAAATAAAAATAAAAATAATAAAGATAAAAGATAAAAGTAAGGGTCTAGAATATAGGGCAGTCTATCTTTTTTTTTATTTAAGAGAAAAAAGATACATATAAGAAAGACAAAAAGCAAAAGAGACAAACTACTAGAGTAAATGCACAATAGTAACATTACAGGTTTACAAAACAGGATGATAGAAGCTTGACAATGGTTGCAGTATTGTGTATCGTTATCTTCAAAATGGTTGTTTACATTAACAGATATAGACATGTAAAATTGATCTAATCATATGAGTATTAATTGTTCTTTCTCAATAACAAATACATTCAGCAGTATGTTCCTTTTAGTTATCTTACATGTACATATATACAGATTAGGGCATCTTGAGGAGTCAGAATAGGGAGATCTTAACTGTTGTCTTGCAAATTTCCCAATCTGAGGTCACGCATCAGGTCATCCTATCAAAAGTTTGCTTGAGTTCTAGCGAGAGAGATCCACATGCAGAGTTCTGAACATTGTGCTGCGCATGTGTGCTGGGATCTGGTCCCTCCTCCCTCCCCGGTGTAAGCTGCACCCTATTGTCCTAGCTCAGGGGGCCTGAAACTTGGGTGAAATGGCCTTAAGAGCAGGCTGCATGCTCTGAGGAGCCATAAAGTGCCCAGTGTGGCTGGACTAGAGTAAGGGAGGGGCAGATAACCAGGAAGTCTCCTGGGCATTGATAAAGTAGGATCTTGTAGATGCAGAAATTAGACTTTCTTCAAAACCGAGTATTTTCAGCCTCAGAATGAGATTCTTGGGGCTGCGTTTTAAACGTACCATGCTGGCTGCTGGGTAAGCCAAGGGCTACAGGGAGAGGAGTAGAAGTAGGAAGCACGAACCGTAGTTACGGCCCAGGAGGGATGGTGGTGGGATGACCACGAGCGACAGGCATGGCAAGGGGCATTGCCTTGCTCACTTGCCTCGCTGAGGAAAAAGCAGCCCTGCATTCCGGAGCCGGCTGTCCGGTTCCCACTGCACCTGCCCTAGGTCCATCTCCTGTGCGTTGCATTCTGGAACGATTTATCCATAAACCATTCACTAACCGTGAAGTATGCTCAAATGAAAAGCAGGGCTAAGATATGGAAGAGTCATAGGGTTAGAGAAAGAAGTGTGTGTGTGGAGAGGGGGGAGTGGTGAAGCACACAGGAAAGGAGACAGGGATGAAGCAGGTGGGATGTTCTAAAGGCAGAATCTGGAGTAGGAGCCGTGCTCTGAGACCAGGTAGTCTAGGCCCTGGAGCAGGCTTGAGTGCTGAATGGACTTTCAGTTCCACTTCTGTGGGGTCCACGGTGCAATTCCTGTTACCAGGAGTCCTGTCTTTTCCCGTTATCTTCTCCTGATTGCACAGGTGACCTTCTCCAAACCCGTATTAACCAAAAAGCTTGTATGAATCTGTGCTCCTTGCATTCAGAAAGCCCAAATCTGGTGTTGCACATCGCAATTACTTAGCAATGTGAAAAGTGACGTTTGGATGTGGATGCGCAGTGAGTGGGAAGCCCTAAGATTCCAGTGCAAATTTCACCATGGATGCCAGAGAGTTTAAATTTAAAGTCTTGCCTATGATTTCAAACCTGCCCCAAACACGTTCCCTTTGAAAGCAGCACTTTCATGACTTGGTTGCTCCTGTGATTGAGAAATGTCAAATAACTCAGAAATGTAATGACAAAGAAGCGAATGGCTGCTTGCCTCAGTGTGAGACGCCCTCAGATGTAATTTGATAAGCTCTGCCCTGGGGTGCTCAACCAGTGGAAGATAAGGAAACAAAGGAACTTTATATAGCCACTGCAAGATAATTTTCTTTTTTGTGCATATATAAGCCTTGGAGCCTACCAAATATTATATTGAGAAAATGTTTCTTGGTTATTCGACTGTGAGCTAAGAAATAGTTTAGTTGGTAGAGGGAATAGAAGCTAGAAAGATGCATACAGTAGGACTATATATAGATAAACTTCTGAATAAGAAGAAACCATTAGTAAGTAGCAGAGAAAAGACAGTGGACTACTGGGCAAGAGTGTGAGCTATAGTAGAAACAAGATGAAGAAGGACCCTGTTACTGCAGTGATGAAGGAGGAACTGATCCTTTTTGTTGAGAGACAAAGGCACATCCTGGTCTGCAAGCTATGATAGGTCCTTCAGTTCCCAGACAACATTCTTATGACAAAGTCTGCCTGCTCAGCTGTTGTCAATGACAGAATATGTTTCCATCCTGTAGGAAAGGTAAGACACAGGAGGCCTCAGGACCACAGCAGCAAGTTCTCTGAGGACAAGGGCTCTCTCCTGTAAATTTTGTATCTCCAGCACTAAGCATATTTTTAAAAACAATGTAAAAAAGGAGCAACTTGAGGAAACTGTGGCTGGTAAATATGAAGATGAATGAATGAATGAATGAATGAATGTTCAGTGAACAAAGTGTGAACAGGAGAGAAAGTAAGATATAGAAGGGCAGAGTGGAATCCTCCTATGGAATCAGTTTCTGGAAATTAAAATACATTAGTTCAAGAGCTTCTACTGTAAGGATACAATTACAGCATCACAAACTAGAAGAACTTATCATGGCTAAAATAAGCATCTTAATGTATGATGAGGTTTAAAAGGTATTTTCAAGCTGTTGTGGCATTAGAGAGGAAAATACTTTCTGTATTTCTCTGAAGGCTCATGGTGTGACAAATATGAATCGACTGTAACAGACACTTGCAAAGTGAGTTCACACCGAGTTTTCAATGGATATGGGAATCTTAGTGAAACACTTTAGAAAGCAGTGTCCTCACTGGACATATTCAGATGAGCTTCCTTTTGTGAGGAGTTGGTGGGTCATATGACCTCTCCAACTTCCATACTTTGTCACCATTTCATGGAACTACACAGTGTTCCAGGGAAGCTTCATGTCAAATTTGTGGATCTTTTATCATTACATCTTAAATCCAATTAATAGAATTCAGTTATCTAAGTTTCAAGATCCTAGATGCCTGGTTAATGATAGATACTGGCTTCTTTTTTGAGTGACGTCACCAGAGTCAATGTCTTGTGTCTACCACTGGTAATGCACAGTAAGTTTGGGAGCTGTGCAATGCTTTACATTTGGGTGTGTTAAGGACTGCTTACACTCGGTGACCTTTAACAAATGTGGTAGCTATTAATATGCACAAGAAAACGACCTTCACATTTATCACCATGAGCCTTCAGAGAAATACAGAAAGCGTTTTCCTCTCTAATGCCACGGCATCTTGAAAATACCTTTTAAACTTCATCATACACAAGTTACAGTGTCTTCTTAAAAAATGCCAAACCCACAGGCAAAAGAGCAGTGAAAAGTATGGAAAGGCAGGCTTGTCAATAAATTGACTTTTATTTATTCAGTATTAGTATTACATCATCTTCTAGTGTTGTTGTCTGTAAACTATAGAAAGTATGAGGAGAAAATCTTGAATATACAACAACTTTTTCCTTATTGGTATTATTGTGGAGCAAGTGAAGAGTTGTGCTATTGTGTGAGATTTATGTTAATTCATTAGAAAATTGTATATTTTCAGTGTTAGAAGAAACCTGAAAGATTGTCCAGTTTCACCATCTATCTCAAATTTATAAAATGTCCTAACAATTTCACTGTTGGCAAAGAGTGAATTATTGCTTCCTGACGTGTTATTCCTATACATGTCTAGGCAGTATAGTCAAATCCAAATCACTCCAAACAAATATAAGAAACAATTTTTAAAAAAAACCAACAGCATTAGCAGTGGAAAGTGATGTGTCTGAGATTGCCACATACTGGAAAAGACCTTTGTGGTTGATGAGTGTAATGTTGCCCCATGAACCTTACAGTAGGCAGGGCCTATGACCTAAATAGAACTAAAGACTTGGCCCTACAGTCTGCGATAAAGACTAAAACAATAACCTGAAAGGCAGACTTGTTCACACAGCAGGATTCCAGGGCACATTCTTTTACTGTCTGGTAAATCCTCAGTAGGTCTGCATAAGGAGATATGAAGATGCACTAGCAATGTAGCAATATTAAATGATAGAATTATTAAAAGATTGACATGCTGGCAATGAGAATTCAGGAACATCTTTTTGCCAGAGTATTCCAGTAATCTTATCTGACACATTTTTAATCAGTTGTACCATCCTTCCCAACACAAGATTTTAATAAGCCATGAAGATCGTCTCTTAATTCTTTAAGTTAGCTAAACTTATTGCAGGAATAATAACATCAAGAAACCCACAGGTGGATCCCCACCTGGAAACCAGTGCCATGTGCCAGCTGCTGTTGGAGTGGGGACAGCCACACCCACACCTCTTTCTGTGAGTCTATGCCATTCACTGACAGCAAGGGGAGAGAACCAGAGCCCCACCAGGAGGTGATCTCCACCTGGAAACCAGTGCCACGTACCAGCTGCTGCTGGATTGAGGACAGACACACCCAAGCCTCTCTGCTCAAGCCAGGGCCATTTGCAGAGAGCCAGCACCATTTGCAGACTGTGGGGGAGGTGGTGGTGGTGGTGATGGTGTATCCAGGCCTCACCAGGAAACAATCCTGGCCAGGAAACTGTATCATTTTCAATGTTTTGTTGGATTGAGTTTTATTCTCTTTTGTTTTGTTTGATTATGTTAAATCTGATGGCATGAGCAGCTATTTGAAAGATAACAAGACATGTCATGGTAGCCATTTTGGATTTACTAGTGGCTTGTTTTGAAGTTCTTTATCACATTCACTGTTTTGGTTTTATTGTTTCTATTCTATTCTGTTCTGTGTGACTTTTACTATGTCTGAAAGTATCTCAGCTATTTTGAAGGTAACAAAATGCATTATGGTGACTATTGTTGGCTTCACAAGGTTTT
>RJWM01006979.1:0-80772 GCA_004363535.1 Dasyprocta punctata | reverse complement strand
AGAACCACATCGGGCCTCGAAGATCAGACAGAAGAGAATCCCCCGTGTCTGCAACATTGCCTACTGTTATCATACAAAGAGACATTCAGGGTGCCGTTCAGAGGCCTGCAAAATCTATGAAAAAACACTAGTGTCTAGTTGCTTTATGTACCTTAGTTGCCATCAATTTAGCCAGACCTCAGAGCCAGCAGCTTGCTTAAGGGGGGGGGGGGGATGTCCTTGATTCTGAGCCCGCGCGCCGGTGCCTCGCGGTCCCAGCAAGTTGCGGTCCGGTTGGACCGGTTCTGGTTCTCCTCCGGGGTGGCGGAGCCCCCATCCCCGGAAGGCGGATCAGATCTCCCTTGATGCAAGCTGGCGCCGCGTGGCGCCGGCCTCACTCACTCTTTATAATTCTCCTTCATGGGCCTCTTTCTTACTGCAAATGTCTTCAGGTTATCTCTTTTGCCTTTGCTGAATGCTGCAGACTGCCCAGTCTTTCTGTGGGGGTGCTTATATACTTTAGGTCTTTAAATCTCTCTGGTAGAGGATTCTGTGGGCCCTTCAGACATGAGCCTCCCTGGATGGAGGCACTGTTCATCACTGCAAGACTCCTCTCAGCTGGGTCCTTATTTGACCTTCAGGTTAAGAGAGCCTTTTGGCTCAAGGTCCTGTGCTTTCCCAGGGGTGGCTATATTCCATGCCCTGTTGACCTAGGTTTTAAAGATCCACTTCCTTGTCCCATTTCAGATAAATACTGAAGCTCCATCTCCACTGCAAAGGCTCCTTTAAGATCAGGAGAATTCAGTTTCTTTTATTTCCCCCCAGTTACTGACCATAGGAATCTTCCCTAGCAGACAGTGGTGGTGCATTCCTGTAATCCTAGCACTGGGGAGACTAAGGCAGGAAGACTGTCATGAGTTTGAGGCCAGTTGCTGCTACATAAGCAAGTTCAAGGCCAGCCTGAACGACATAGTGAGACCCTGTTTCAAAAATAAAATCCTTCCCCAATAAACTCAAGGACAACAAACTTCTCTTAGAATCTCCTTTCCAGAAACTCCATCTGTGACTACTTATCTGCGGAAGACCTCCATCTCCACACTTTCTTAAATTTAGATCCTAAACTTTTTATTTGAATGTTTCACACTCTTCAAACTTGACATGATTCCAAATCATGCTTTTGTCATTTTCTTCTCTGTGGGTTTTTTCTCTTAACAAAGAGCATCATCATCCCTTGGGTACTTCAGACCAGATCCATTGGAGTCATCGTTGATCTTTCTCTCACTGTTCGTATCAATCCACTGCCAACTCTTGTTGATTTCAGTGTTTATGCACTGGTAGGAAAGATTTTCCAGGTGTATCTGTTCCCTCCATTTTCTCTGCTATTACCTATCTCAGGTCTCCACCATCATGTATTCCAGTTTTCTCCTTTGCCTCTGTCTATCTCTTGAGCAGTTTCTTAAATTATGCCATTTTTCTGCTTAAACATTTCAAGGGAATGCCATTGCCCTGGGTCAAATTCAAAGCTCTGAGCACGGCATGGAGATGTATGCTTTGTGACCAGGTCCTTGGTAGCTTCCATGGACTCTTCCCTCTGCCACTGCTGCAGCTGTCACTAGCCGTGCAAGTCTTTGAGAGATGACTTGGGAAGTCTTTGACAAAGCTCTTTTTTTCTTTCAAGGTTCTTCTTCTTTGTGTTTACCTACTTCTCTTACTTTTTTGGTTTATATTTCCCACCATACAGCAGTGTGTCCTCAGTGAATGTTTGAAGAATAGATAAATAAATATATAAAAAGTGAGGTTTAAATCCATACAAAATTATGTACTTTAAAATCAATAGAACCCACTGAAAACATTTCAGAGCAGCAATGCATGGATTTTGATCCTGTGTAGGGATTTGGGTGGCAGGAGAGAAAGAAACTACAGATATAAATCTAAGAAGCCAGTGCATTTGGAAAACAGGAAAAAAAAAAAAAAGACTTTGTTCCTTCCAGTTCTAGTTTGGTTAGGAGGGCTAGGAGTCAGATGACAGCAACTAGAGATGGATGTTAGGCCAATATGTGGAAGGACCTATGCCAGCCTGAGCTGATGAGTTCTGATTTGTAATTATTTTAACTGTGTATGGTTTGTGATTTAAGTAGCTTCTACACTGTGTTAGAAAATGTTTCCCTTTAAAGCCCAGTGGGTTAATATTTTGAAAACAATGTAGGAGAGAATAGATGGCAAGGATGCTTGATTTTAGAAGTTTTATCTTTCTATTTGACACATAATAATTGGACATATTTATGGGTACAATGTGCTTTTATTAAAACATATATGCAATGTGTAATGATCAAATGAGGGTCATTAGCATATCTTTCATCTCAAATTTTTCTTGGGCTGGGAACACTCATTCATTTCTTCTATTTTGAAATAAGTAATAGGCATTGTTAACTGTAGTCTCCTTACTGTGTTATAGGACTTAATCCTATCTAGATGTATTCAGAGGTTTTATCATAAGCAGGAAGTTCTGTCCCTCTGACTGATAGGAGGAGATGTTACCCAAGTGGCTGGTGAACTTAGAACTCAGAAAAGGGAGGAAAGAGAACACAGATTTAGGAGGATTGTAAAGAAAATTGCAAACGACTTGCTCCCAGAGACCTGGAGAGGGAGCTGCCCTCATTCTTCAGGCTCCTGAGGAATTTCAGATGATCTGGGTTAGTTCTGATGAGAAGCCCATTATGGGGGTCTCCCTTGAGAGGCTCACTCAAAACACCCTCTCTTCTTGATTCTGCCCCTTCTTCTGAACTCTATGCCCCTGTTTCTATGGTGTCTTCATAACCTGGACTTTAGATCAATATTTTAAAATGTTGACAACAAAGCTCCTTGTATCTGGTGATTTATTCTGTTTCGTGTTGGGTCAGTGTCAGAATTATTGAGACAAAAGACCTACGAGTTACTGAAGTAAGCAAGCATCATCCTCTACTACCCCCTTTTTTAAAACTTATTATTTTAGTTTTTACCAATAGCCTCCCAGCAATAATATTAATATTCTTTTTATTTTCCCACTTTAAGGGTAGGACAAAGATGTTTAAATTAACCTTGGAGAAAAATTCTGTGACTGACATCTTGCAAGATCTTCAATAATTTTTTCTGAGTAATGGAGAGGTACTGTTATCTTTTTCACACTGTTTAGTATTACTTGAATTATCATTTGTGCATTTATTTTACAGTGCTAGGGACTGAGCTCATGGAACCCAGAACCTTGTGCTTGCTTAGCCAAGTGCTACATCCTCAGTTCTTGGATGTTTTAAAAATATATTTGCATTTTTTGGGAACAGTTTTAGGTTTATAGGAAAATTGAGATAATACTGTGGAGAGTTCCTATATATCTTGCATCCAGTTTCCCCTATTATTGGCATCTTACAATACTACGGTATGTTTAAAAATAATTAACAAAAAATACTATTAATTCCATATTTTATTCAGATGTTGTTAGTTTTTTCCTAATGAACTCAGTTCTAGAGTCTTATGAAGGATACCACATTACTTTTTGTTTTTTTCTGTGCTGGAGATCAAAGTCAAAGCCTTGTGCATGTTAGGCAAGCACTCTACTACTGAGTTACAACATGACACTTTATTATTGTGTCATTTTAGTACTCCTCTTGACTGTGGTGGTTTCTCAGACTCCCCTTGATCTTGATGATCTTGACAGTTTAGAGAAGCCCTGGCCAGGTAATTGTAGACTAACCTTCAACTGTTTGCTTGCTTTTCTTTTCCCTGATGCTTTTCTAATACTTAGCATGAGGTTATGGATTTGTAGGATGAAGACCAAAGAAGCAAAGTGCTATTTCATCACATACCAAGAGCACACACTGACGGCATGACTGATCACTTGTTGATGTGGACTTTGATCATCTGACTGAAGCAGTATTGGTCAGTTTTCCCTCCTGTGCAGTTATTTTCCCCATTTTCTGGGCTGTACTTTTTGATAAGAAGGTAGAATGTGTAATGAACAGTCAAAGAGTGGGAGTCATGCTCCATCTCCCTCAGGGTATAAAGTTTTTGGAATTCTTCTGCACCTGAGCATCTATCTATCTATCTATCTATCTATCTATCTATCTATCTATCTGTCTCTCTGACTATCTTTCACCTATTTATTCAAATACTTATCTATTTGTATCAGTATGGACTTATCAATACTTATTTTATATTTTATATTATAATCTAATACTAATTTACTTAGTTTGTAGCTCCAACTTTATCAGGAGCTTTTTAGTTGATACCTGTGTTCCTTTGACCTAGCCCCATTAATGTGTCTCTCTTTTTTTTAGCACTACAAAGTGATGCTACAAAATGTTCTAGACTCATCTCGTGTATTCTCTATCGTGGCCATGGATTCAGTCATTTCATTGGAAAGTTCTGGTTCCTTTTATTGGCAAATGGTATTAGGAACTAAAATCTGGTGCTAGGTATGCTTATTGCTATTGAGGTGTCATTGCTTCTAGAACCTTTTAGTTGACAAAGTCAGGAAAAACACAATTGCCATGAAAGAACATCAATGTGTTTTATATTCTATTTTATAGTCTTAAAACAAAAGAATATTAAATTCAACAAAAAATTTCTCCCAGTGGCACATTTTGGAGAACTCCAACTCTCTCTGCCCTCTGTTCTGACCTGCATTTCTGTGGTAAGGCTGGATTAATCTTTTGCCACTACTGCAAAGAGCCCAGAAAATCTCTCTTTCTTTGTATAAGTAGGTCATTCCTTGGGTCTTCCCTGGGATTTGAGTTGGCTAGGGATGATTTATGTTAGTAGGTAATTTTTTTTCCTACATTTCTACATTGTTTTAGAAAGCTGAAGTTGAGTAATGATGTAACCTTTAACATCAGCAGACTTGTTTAACCCTACATTTGTTTTATTTAAGCTAATACCATCCAGTTTTTGCCTGTTTTGATTTTCCTGAATCTTTGAACTTTAGCCTCTCTTTATTCTTGATAAACCAGGGCCAGCCCTTACCATTCTGCTTGATCACTTTTGGGATTTGTAAATTACAAGTCTGGTTTGATTTAGAAAAGACATTCCTGAGCATTTTTCAAAAAAAAAAAAAAAATCCTCCACCCAACAATTACTGATATAGAGTCACGAAATAGACTTCTTGAAATCACCAGTTACAGGATAAAGGAAAGATAAATCAGTGGGAGTTGCGTTTCTCTGTCATGAAATCTAATTTTTGACCCTAAGATTAGGCAGCCTGACAGTCACCTACTGCTTTGTACTTAGCCTTTGATTCCTTGTGCTGTATGCCAGTGCCCTGTCTGTTCCGTCTGAGTGGCCAGGGTTACCATGGTAACACTTAGCTTCCAGGTATTCATGTAGTATGAAAAACTGGAAATGTTGCCAGAAATTTCTTACTGCTTCATGGCCACCTTGAGGTCGACTCATTGGGCCTGTTGTGTGATGAGGCAAAGATTTTTGGTTTGAGGTAACCAGCAAGCAGAAGTCAAGTTGTGATTTCTGTCAGTACACATTTTTACCTTAAGCCCTCAGGAAAGAAAAATGTGGGCGGATTTATACTTTCCTTGTGGTCCTGGAGATTGAACCCAGGGGCTTTGCACTGAGCTACTTTCCTCAGACCTTCTTTACTTTGAGGCAGGATCTCACTAAGCCTCTAGATAACCCATGCTGAGCTTGAAATTTTGAGCCTCCTGCCTCAGCCTCGCAGAGTTCTTGGAATACATGCTTGTGGCACCACGACCATCTCATGGACTGTTTTTTACTGTTTAAATCTACAACGATGACTTTTTATTTTTAGAGAAACAGCACGTGGTCACTGTAGAAAATGGAAAAGTGGAACAAACATAAAAACATCATTTCTTCTAAACTTACTACTGTAACACTTTTGCATATCTTTCCTGATATTTTTCTACATGCACATATTGGTGCATTATTATTATTATTATTATCCAAATGACACTATTTTGTACACGATATTTTGTGACCTGTTTTTTTAAGTCAACTGTTTTCTATTTCAGTAAATTTTTTTCTAAGTTCCTTCAAAACCATGTTCAGATTTCCTTCATATGTCTTTACTGTCTTTTTTTTTTGTCCCTGTCAGGCAGGCGCTTGTGCTGCTGAGCTAAATCCCTGGCCTACTGCCGCTTTTTGCAAATATCCAATTTGATGTTATGCATTGCATGTAGTTGTTATTCTGTGTACAGTTTAAGAAAAATTTCTACTTAGAATTTCACTAGGAGATACAAAAATTGACTTTTGTTTAATCAAATTGATTCTAATCAACTGACATTGATAAAAAAGCATGAGCTTTGAGTGACCTTTGTACATTGGACCCTAACTGGACCTAATTAATGCTTTTTCTTGACCAATGAACAACAGGACTTTGGTTTTTTTTTTTTTTTTGTATTTAGAATTTTTATTACTACATATTTGTCATACATAGTGATCTCATTTATCAAGGGAAATGTGTACTTGTGCATAATATGTCTTAATTCTTCTTCTTTTCCCATTTTCCTCCTCTCCCTTCAGAATTCTTCCCCTTCCCATTATAATGGGTGTTTAATCAATAGTTTACAGAGACTTAGGGATTCTGCCCTATTTCAAGTGCTAGTTTTTGTTCCTTAGTTAACATAACCATTTACATCCACAGCCACCCCCTTTAACACCTTACCTTCTCCACCCCAAGTGAACTGCTAGTGAATTTCCTTTTTGGTGTGTGGTTTTTTGAATGGCTAGGAAGTAATAGTTTGACTTTGTATTTTCTTATTCTTTTATTTCTGATACTCTTTGTTTCATTTTTGAAACTGACACTATTAAAGAATTAAAGTAGGAAGCTCTTGATAGGACTATAGGTATTATCAAGCAAGTTGACTGCATCCTTGTAGAAATACATTTTGCTGGACCATTTGGTGACCCACCAGGAGGAAGTGGCTCAGGCTGTCAGGTTTCTTCACTCCAGCTTTCCCTTGATGCAGGGTTAGCCACTGGTTCCTCCTCCAGGTACAGTCGAGGTGATGGATTTCAGTACATTTGCAATCAGTTTCCTTCTATATTGATTTGAAATTGGAAAGAGTTGCCTCAGGAACAGTTGTTTTGAAGCATATTGTTTTCTCCAAGCTCCAAGTTTGCCTTGGTTTCTCAAATAAAATGCTGGATTTGTTCTTACACATCTACGACAATGAACAGAATTCAAGAGGCTTCTCAGGCTGGGCCTCCTATGGTGTATACTTTTCTGAGCTCACTGAAGTCCAATGTCTTGAATTTAATTTTACAATCACTTCAGTTTAGTTAGACCAAGCAATGCTCTGTTAGTTTTTTGAAGGATGTATTGTAGCAGGTAGAGCCACAAAAATCTTTTTCTGTGTGGAGCAGTGTACACCATGACACATAGGCTTTACAACTCCAAGGTTGATTTCTTCACTGGAAAATATAGCTAACATTTCTTCACAGAATTATTGGTAAGATTGAATTATCATAGGTATTGAATAAATGTTTTAGGGATCAAGAATAATTTATTATTTAAACTTACATTTTTGATTATCTTTTGAAGTGAGTTACAAATGACTCCAAGAAGTAGTTGGCAGGGCTCCCAATGTGTGGGGTAGACAAAGAGATGTAGAACCTGCCCTGGTTCTGGGGCTCTTTAGTTCAAGGTCTGCAAGGCTTTGAAACTCCTGAAGTCTGCCCACTCACAAGACAAGGCCTATTTGGGCAATATTCCATCAAGTTTCCCTCAAAATAGGGAGAAATACTGAAGAACTGCAGATTGAGATCATGTTCTGTGACACCAGGACATTTTCATTCAATAGCAAAACTGTAGTACAAACATATTGATAGGCTATACTAATACTGCTACTAATCAAGTAATGATTATGATGGCAATAGCTAATGTTTAGTGTGTTGATAGCTAATTTTTAATGTATCAGGCATTGTTCAAGGGTTATTCATATACTAACTCTTGATTCCTTTACCAGTCTCATGAAGATGACCCTATTGTAGTTATCTAGGTTGGTATTTAAAATTTTTAAATTAACAGATGTTTGTGATATATAATAATTACATTCATCTTGGGTGGTACTTTTTCTTTTTCTTTTTCTTTTCTTTTTTGTTTTTGTTTTTTGGTACCAAGGATCGAACTCACAACCTTGCACCTGCCAGGCAGGTGCTTAGGCCGCTGAGCTAAATCTCTGGCATCATTTAATTTTTTATTGTGGTAAAATATATGTAACATAAAACTTAACCATTTTAACCATCTTTAAGTATAAAGCCTAATGGCATTAAGTATAGTCATTTTGTTTTGCAGCTATCACCTTGTCTTGGTTACTTTTCTCTCATTGTTGAGACAAAATATCTGACACCCAAAATGAAGGAAGGGAAGGTTTTTTTCTTACAGTTCTTGGGGGTTTCAGTCCATACTCAGCTGTCTGCAAGGCAGGTGGCATGGCTCGGGGTGAGCCATTCATGATGGCCGCAAACAGCAAGAAGCAAAAGCAAAAAAAGAGAGAGAGAGATGCCTTCTTCCTGCCCTTACACTGTATGTCTGCTCCACCCCTGGACAGGTGCAGCATTCACACCACCAAACCCAGTGCCAGACATCAAACCAATCACAAACATTAGATTCAGTCACATCCATGATTACAGGAGGCTTGAGGTGGGGCTATAGGAACATAAACCATAGCACACCTCCACCCATCTCCAAAAAGCATTTCATCCCCCAACCTGAGACTGTATCTGTTGAACAATAACCATCCATTGCCCCACCCTGAGCCCACGAAAGCCACTACTGTATTTTCTGTCTCTATGAATTTGACTATTCTAAGTGCCTCATGTAAGTAGAATCTTCCAGTATTTGTTCTTTTAATACCATTTTGTTTAACTGTATAATGTCCACAAGTAGCATGCGTCAGAAGAATCTCACACCTTTCTAAGGCTGAATAGTGTTTCATCATGTGTATATACAGATTTTGTTTATCCATTTATCTGTCAAAGGACACTTAAGTTGCCTTTACCTTTTGGCTGATAGGAACATTGGTGTACAGATAATCCCTAAAGAGTTTCCTGTATTCAAGTCTTTTAAAAATATTTTCATGAGTGGATTACTGGATCACACAGAGAATTTTTATATTTAATTTTTTGAAGAATTACCATAGTTTCCCACAGCAGCTATCACATTTTGCATTCTCATTAGCAATGCACAAGACTTCCAGTCTCCCCAAGTCTTCATCAACACTTGGTATTTTCTAGGCTGACACATCTTTTTTAAAACTTTTAAATAAAAAGAAGAATAAAAATGATGATACAGAATTTCAAAACAAAATAATAGGAGTTCAACAATGGTTAATATATTTTGTATTGTGATCTTCAAAGTGGTTGCTCAGATTATAAGATATAGGTATGAAAAAATGATCAAACAATGAAAGCACAAACCACTCTTTTTTTTTGATAAACTAACAGAGATTAGTATAATTATCTATTATCTGTCAATCTGTCTATGTTTATATAATCTTTTCCCTTTTTTATTTTCTCCTTTCCCCCATCCCAGTTGTTGTTTTATTTTTTTGGTAATTTTTATTTTAAAGACAATAAAGCAAGCAAAATAAAACAGAATAAAGTCAATCAAACAAAACAGTGTAAATGATATAGGACTCCAAAACAAGATAATAGGAAATCAACAATGGTTACCATAATGCCTCTTGTCTTCAAAATAGTTGCCCATACCTTCAGACATAGTAAAAATCAAACAAAACTGAACAGAATAAAAGCAATAAAAACAAAACAATGAACGCAATAAAGGACTTCAAAACAAGACGATAGTAAATCCAAAATGACTACCATAATATATCTTGTTATCTTCAAAATAGCTGTCCATGCCATTGGATATAATAAAATGAAACAAGACACAACAGCATAAAGCCCAACCCAACAAAACAGTGAAAATGATACAGGACTTTGAAACAGGATAATAGGGAATTAATAATGGCTACCACCTTCAGAAGGAGATCCCCCATAGATACTATATTGCGTATTATTATCCTCTGAATAGATGATCAGACTACCAGCTTTAGGCCTGCAAAGTCAGTGAAACACAAAACTAGAAGCATTAAACTGTATTTACCTTAATAGCCATCATTGCAGCCTGTGTTTCTCCAGGTCAGCTGGTTGCTTACAGTGGAGAGTGGGGGTGGGATGGTGGGGTCTTGGCTCTTCTTGTCTCCCAGCCCTCACGCCAGAAGGGCCCAGCATCTGGATCTCCCCCCAGTGGCCCATGCACGGTGCTGGCTCACAGGGAGGGCTTGCTTCTTGTTGACTTTTTGTTCTCTTCCCACACCCCCACTTGTTCTTTCCTTTTGAGCAGTTTCTTCCCCTTTAATTTTCACAATGGATGTTGTATTTTGGATCTTATTTACTCTTTCAACTTTTTACGCTAGGGCGACAATACAATGTTTTCACATATGAGTCTGATTTATTTCATTTATGTGTATGATCTCAAGTTGCATCCATTTACCTATGAAAGCCTCAAGTTTATTCTTATTTATAATTGAGTACTACTCCATGGTATAAAAATATCATATCTTTTTTGTCCATTCTGCAGTTGATGGGCATTTGGGTTGTTTCCAAGATTTAGCTATTACAAATTGTGCTACTATAAAATGGGTGCACATATATTGCTGTGGAATGATGTTTTCAGTTCTTCTGAGAAAATATCCAGGAGAATAGCTGGATTAAATGGGGCTTGCAATCTTAGATTTTTGAGAAATCACCACACTGATTTCCACAGTGGTCACACCAGTCTACACTCCCACCAACAGTGGAAAAGGGTTCTTTTTCCCCTACGACCCTCAAGCATTTGTTAATGGTTGATTTTTTGATGATTGGCATTCTTTCTGGGGTGAGATGGAATCTCAGTGTTGTTTTAATTTGCATTTCTCATATGACTAGTGATGTTGAACATTTTTCATATATCTATTTTCCATTTGTATTTCTTTATCTGAGAAGTGTGTATTCATCTCACATGCCCATTTTTGGACTGGGTCTTTCGATTTGGGGGGCCTGATTTTTTTCAATTCTTTTTATATTCTAGATAGAAGCCCTTTATCTGAAAGACAGTTGGCTAAAATTTTGTCCCACTGGGTGGGTTGGATTTTCACTCTCTTGGTAATTTCTTTTGATGTGCAAAACTTTTTAATGAGATGAGATACTAGTTGTTGATTCTTTGCATACTTCCTGTGCAGTTTGGGTTTTGTTCATGAACTCTTTGCCTACTCAAGATTTTTACCTACTTTGTCTTCCAGTAGATTTAGTGTCTCTGTTTTAATGTTTAATTTGATCCATTTTGACTTTAGTTTAGTACATGGTGATAGATATGTGTCTAGTTTTAGTCTTCAGCATGTGGAAAGCCAATTTTTCCAGCACCATTTATTGAAGAGGCTATCTTTCTACCAGTGAACATATTTGTAGGCTAACACATTTTGATCGATGGCTAGAAACTTGATGGAAATGGAACAGAATTGAAATAATTTATGATATTCATACATACCAATTTTTACAGAGTTATAATTTGGTAAAGTGTAGCTTTCATGGTAGGCTTTCATGAAAAGCTTTAATTTAAGTAGTTGATTATCAGTATGAACACTTTTTAATTAAATAAAAAGCCTTCACCATGCTTGAAGAATATGTTTGGAACTTTCACGCTAGAAATGGCTAAGATTAATTTAAACTGTCAGCCCTACATTAGGACTGAATAGGTCATCCTCTTTAGCAGGGATATGTAGGGAGATAGAGATAGAGAAGAGATAGAGATAGACTACCATACTGTATTTTGAAGTCAAAGTTGAATGTAATTTTATAAACTGAAAAAGAATCTTCTGGTATTGAGAATTGAACTCATGATCTCTATACTGAACTACATTCCCAGCCTCTCCCCATCTTTTCATTTTTTATTTTCAGTCAGGGTCTCATGATATCACTGAGTTGACCAGTCTGGGCTCCAACTTGCAATCTTACTGCCTCAGCCTCCTGGAGGTGCCGGAATTACACACATGTGCCACCATGTCTTGCTATAAAATGAAACTTCAACAAGAAGATGAGAAGATTTGAAAAAAAATTAGTCAGGAAATAACTCTTAGATGTCAGTTGACCTAAATGAAGAGGACATTCAGTTTAATGCATTAGAATTATTCATGGATCCCGTAGTCAAGAAAAAAGAGAATGTCACTTCTTTGTGCAGACAAGTAGTGTTTAACAGTGTTTGCTCATTTGGAGACTCAGTATGTATTATTAAAGTTTTGGATTCTATTTCATCCTATCTGTGGTGCTTACTCTCTTCTCAGATGGAGTCTTAATTATTTTTATTTTACACCACACTGCAAAATGAAATTCTTTTCATGTCATCAACATTTTCCTTCTCAAAAAATAAGAGAGTCAGTACATATGTGACACTCAAAACTGAACCCCAGAAAGCTAGCTGTGAAGTTTCCGATGACCTGCCATTCCCCAATGCACACACCTTTAATCCCAGCACTCGGGAGGCTGAGGTAGGAGGAGCGTTGTGAGTTCTAGGCCAGCTTGGGCTACAACGCGAGCGCAAGGCCGACCTGAGCTACATAGTGCGACCCTGCCTCAAAAAATCAGGGCTGGGGAGTTTGGCTCAGGGGCTTAAGCGCCTGCCCTGGCAAGCGCAAGGTTGTGAGTTCAATCCTCAGTGCTGGAAAAAAAAAAACAACAACAACAAAAAAAAACAACTCACTGTGAAGAGTCAAAAGGTTTTCCACCTCTCTTCGTTATTACCATTATTTACCTTTGCTGCTGAATCTTTTTCTTTTTTTTCTTGTACTGGGAATTGAATGCAGGGCCATTAACTCTGAGTTACATGTCCAACCTTTTAAAATTTCTAATTCTGAGACAGGGTCTTGCTAAGTCCTTAAGTAGCCCAGTCTGGACTTTAATTTGTGATCCTCCTGACTGAAGTCTGCCAGAGTGCTAGGATTACAGGTATGCACCATCATGCCTAGATAGCTATGTCATGTTTTGGGTCATAAGTCAGTGATACAAATGGATTGACAAAGCAAAAATGTCCAGAGAACTTTATTATAAACACATTTGTGAATCAAGAGTGATTTTGATTTGAGAGTGAGGAAATACAAGATACACTTGGTAAAACATAGATGGAAAATATTTGCAAAAAAACATATTTGTACAGAATGTGTACAGACTTTTCTTATAATTTTTCCCTAAATAATTCAATTTAGTAATTATTTACATACTGTTTGCATTGTATTAGATGTTACAAGTAATCTAGAGATGATTTAAAGTATACAGGAGGATGTGCATAGGTTACCTACATATACTACAACGTTTTATGTGTTTGGTATTCATGGTTGTTGAGAGATTGCTGTGTTAAAATAAGATGTGACTCGGGAGGCTGAGGTAAGTGGAGCGTTGTGAGTTTGAGGCCGGCTTGGGCTACAACGCGAGCGCAAGACCAGCCTGAGCTACATAGTGTGACCCTGTCACCAAAAAACTGGGCTTGGATTTTGGCTCAGTGGCTTAAGTGCCTGTCTGGCAGGCATGAGGCTGTGAGTTTGACTGCTGGTGCCACAAAAAAAAAAAAAAAAAAAAAAAAAAAAAAAAAAAAAAAAAAAAAAAAAAAAAAAAAAAAAAAAAAAAAAAAAAAAAAAAAAAAAAAGATAAATAAATAAAATAAATAAATAAAATAAAATAAAGTGAGATGTGACTGAAATCTTCTGGATGAAATCCTTCCCTGGCCACTTCATATATTAAAATTCTAATCCCCAGCACAGACCTTCCACTTTCAATGACCAAGTTTTATTCCTGTGACTGGGTCACTCAGTAAATTTATCACTAAATGATGAATTGTGTATAGTATGCAACATTACAATATTCAGAACAAAGAAATGGTCAAAGGAAACTCAAACTTGATGACTTTGTTACTTGCTTAACTCTTACATGTAGTACTGTGATGTGTAACACAACATAAAACTACAGTATCATACTGTATGGAACAATCAGCAAAAATGACAGTAATGCATAAACAAGGTGTACTGTACAAAAAAGACAGTGAGGCTCTATAGACAAGATGTACAGAACTGTAAAAAAATAAAAATAAAGAAGGACATTCATAAGTCCTAACAGCATGCCTCAGTGCTAAGTCCAAACAGCTGTTAAACAGGTGGGTCATTAAATAAGAAATATCTATACTAAAAATGTGACCTTGTTGAAAGCAGGGCTATTATAGATGGAATTAGCTAAGGTGAGGTCCCAGTGGAGTGGATTGGACCTTAATCTATATTACTATCTTTATAAAAAAAGGACACAATCACTTCTTGGCTAAGATCAAGTGTACCTTAAAAGCATACAGACACACAGAGTGAGGACATTTTGAAAACCTGGAGTAAGCCAGGAGCCAGGAGAGAGGCTGGGAAACATCTTTCTCAATCCTTTCTGGGAAGTGTGGTCCTGTCTACACCTTGATTTTGGACTTCCACTTCCAGCAGTATGACAGAATCAGTGTTTTTTATCTAAGTCACTCAGTCTGTGCTACTTTGTTACTGAAGTCTTAGCAAACTTACATATAATAAAATTTTTACTTTGTTATCCAGTTTTCCCTATAGTAATAACCATTTCAGGGCCACTGATTTGTAAATTTAGTATTTTTGCAAAATACTAAATACCTGTATGTATAAGGATCGACTTCACTTTCATTTAATAGCCAGTTTTTTTTTTCAGTCATACTTTTTTGAAGGAAAGGCATTTTTTTTTTTTGTACCAGGAATCGAATTCAGGATCTTGCAGTTGAACTCAGGACCTTGCATTCTGTCATACTTTTTTTATTAGTACATGTTTGCAGTATCTAGTGATTTATCATGGCAGAATTTTTACCTGTATATAAGACATTTTAATTCTTTCTTTTGTCTTTTTCTCCTCCCCTCCACATTTGTAGATACTATAATTCCATTTTTTTCTTCAATTCTTTTAAATTCCTTTTCTCTTCCTTCCACCTTTTCCCCCCATCTCTTGTTCCCCTCCCCAATGGAAAAACTTTTTCCTACTTCTTAGTATCTGTCCATAGGGTTCAGTCTTCGACACGTGGATAGCCAGTTTTCCCAGCACCATTTGTTAAAGAGGCTATTACCTTAATTACTTTTCTCATTGCTGAGACAAAATATCTGACCCTCAAAGTTAAAGGATGAAATGTTTATTTTGCCTCACAGTTTGTAGAGATTTCAAGGCAGGATGGCATTGCAGTGGAGAAACAGTTTGTGGTAGGCAGAAAGCAGGAAGGCAGCAAAGCTACAAAATAGTAAGCAGCAAGCAGTAAGCAACAACAGCAGCCCTGTTTGTGTCCCTTATATTCTATCCAGGCCACACGCTTTTAGGACAGGTAGCACTCACACCTAGGGTGGGGCTTCCCATTACCCGTGCTCAGAACTATGCCAAACCAATCAGTGGACTCATTTAGTAATCACAAACCTTTGATCTGAGCATCACGCACTTAATCCCAGCATCACATTCTCTAGATTCAACCACCTCTGAAAAGCCACACTTGTGACTGAATGAGGCTTTGAGGGGGCATCTAGGCACAAGTCCTAACAGCTATCTTTCCTCCAGTGATAGTGTTTCGCCCCTTTGTCAAAGATAAGGTAGATGAGTATGCTTGGAGCTTTGTCTGCATGCTCTATTCTGTTCCATTAATCCACAGTCTGTTTTTGTTGGTTTGTTTTGTTTTTATCACTATATCTTTGTTGTATAATTTGAAGTCAGGGATTGTAATGATCTCTTTCTTGCCTTTGTTTCCCAGAATTACTTTTACCGTTATAGTTCTATTTTAGTTCCAAATGAATTTTAGGATTGTTTTCTCTAGCTCTGTGAGAAATGCTCTTGGTAACAGTTATGAAAGTATAGTCATTTTCACTATTGGTTCTGTATATCCAGAAACTGGGGGAATAACATTCCATTTTCTGATATCTTTCTTGATCTCCTTTTTCAGAGTACTGTAGTTTTTATTTTAGAGGTCTTTCACTTCTTTGGTTATATTAATTCCCAAGTATTTAATTTTTCTAAAAATTAAATTAATTTTTGCTATTGCAAAAGATGTTTCTCCCCTAATTTCTCCCTTGGTGAGTGTGTTATTCATGTAAAGGAATGCTATTGATTTTTAAATGCTGATTTTGTATCCTGCTACATTACTGAATTTATCACTTCTAAGAGTTTTTTGGTGGATTTTTGTAATCTTCGCTATGGAAGATCTTGTCATCTGCAAATAATGATAATTTGCCTTCTTCTTTTCCTATACATATCCCTTTTGTTTCTTTTTCTTGCCTAATTGCTTCTGCTAGTATTTTGAGTACTGTGTTGATCAAAAGTGGTGATGATGGACATCTTTGTCTTGTTCCTAGTTTTAGAAGGAAAGCTTTTAAATTTTCCCAATTTAATTTGATATTGGCAGTAAGTTTGTCATTAATGGTTTTTACTAGTTTGAGAGAAGGATCCTCTATACCTATTTCCTTCTGTTTATATTATGAATGGATGTTGGATTTTATCAAAGTCTTTCTCTGTGTCTGCTGATATTATATGATTTTTGTCCTTGAGTCTGTTATGTGATGTATTCCATTTATTGGTTTGCATATGTCGAACTGTTCTTGCCTTGCTGGGATGAAGTCTAGTTGGTCATGATGTATGTTTTTTTGAAGAGTCATTGCTTTGTTTGCCAGTATATTGAAGCTGATTTTTGCATCTCTATTCATTAAAGGTATTTGTCCATAGTTCTCCTTTTTTCTTTGGGTCCTTGTCTGGTTTTGGAATTAAGGTAATGGTAGCATTCATGAATGACTTTGGGATACTCCTTCACTTTCAATTTCATTAAAATCTGGAGAAGTATTGATACTAGAACTTCATTGCAGTTTTTAAAAAATTCAGCAGTGAATCATTCTGGACCTGGACTTTCATTAGCTGGTATGTTATTTATTGGTGTTTCAATGTCATTTCCTGTTACTTGATTGTTCAGTGTTTTTAAATCTTGGTTCAATTTTGGTAATTCATATATATCTATGAATCTACCCATTTCTTCAGAATTCTCCAGCTTATTTTCAGTTTGTGAAGTAATTATTTATGTATTTTATTTTGGCAGTTTCCATTGCAATTTCAACTTTTTCACTGATAATTGCATTGGTTTGAGTCTTTTCTGTCCTTTTTTCCCAGTACATTGGCTGAAGGTTTGCTTATTTTGTTTAGCTATTTGAAGAACCAATCCTTAGATTCATCATCAAAGAATTAATGATTTTTTTCTATTGTTTAAATCTCTATTTCATTAATTTCTGCTCTGATCTTTATAATTCCCTTCCTTGCACTAACTTTGTATTTGAACTGTCCTTGGTTTTTTAGGAACTTGAGGTGCATCATTTCCATTTATTTGGGCTCACTTTCTTTCTTTCTTTCTTTTTTTTTTATATGGGCATTAACAGCTATAAACTTTCCTCTTAGGACTTCTTCTATATGCCCCGTATCTTCTGGTAGGTTGTACTGGTATTACAATTTAGTTCTAGAAACTTTTATTTCTTCTTTGATTTCTTCAGTAACTCATTGTTTAGTTAAGAGTCTATTGTTTAGCTTCCATGCATTTGCATAATTTCTGTGGTTTCTTTCATTGTTAATTTCTAATTTCATTGTGCTATGGTCTGATAATATGCATGCTATAATTTCAATCTTTTATATTACTTAAGGTTGATCTATTGGTTAGTATGTGGTCTGTTTTGGAGAAAGTTGTCAAAGATAAGGTAGATGAGTATGCTTGGAGCTTTCTCTGCATCCTCTATTCTGTTCCATTAATCCACAGAAAGAGCATCTAAAGAAATTCCAATACTGTAGGTATTTTTCTTAGTTACTTTTTAATCTTTGCTGAGATAAAATACCTGATGCCCAAAATTAGGGAAAGAAAAGTTTATTTCTTACAGTTCTTGGAGGTTTCAGTCCATGCTCAGGTGGCTCCAAGGCAGCATGGCATGGTGGGGCATATGGGTTTGATCATGTGTCCCTCCAAGGTCTCATGTAATCTGGATGGGGCTGAGTCTGGCATTTGTGATTGGTTTGTTGTCTAGTGCTGGAATTGGTGATGTGAGTGTTGCACCTGCCCAGGGGTGAAGCCAACTTACAGTGTAAGGGCAAGAGGAAGGCACATCTTTCTTGCTCTTTCTTGCCAGTTTGCCTTGCTGTTTGGTGGCCACCATGAATGGTTGCCCCACCACACCACACTGCCTTGGAGCCAACTGAGTATGGACTGAAACCCCCAAGAATTGTAAGAAATAAACCTTCTTTCCCTAATTTTGGGGGTCAGGTATTTTGTCTCAGCAATGAGTGAAAATTAACTAAGACATGGGCTACCATTCATGGCTGCAGCAACAGCACGGTGAACAAGCAAGAGAGAGAAATCACACCTTCCTCTCACCCTTGCACTGTATGTTGGATCCACCCCTGGGTGGGTGCATCACTCACAGCACCAATGACAGCATCAGACAACAAACCAATTACAAACGCCAGACTCAGCCCCATCCATGATTATGTGAGGCCTTGGGGGGGACACAGGACCATACCTATAACAATATTTATTAACTCCATTTGTTTGAAAGCTTTGCTCAATGCTGATATTTCTTTGTTAATTGTTTTTTTGTCCAACTCATCTATTTGTGATACTGGGTATCGAGGAGTATTGAGGTCCCTCTCTAATATTTTGTTTATGTTTATGTCCAGTAGTATTTGTTTTATGAGGTTTGGTGCACTGTTGTTTGGTGCATATATGTTAACAATTGTTACCTGTTCATTGGTTCCTTGAACCAATATGCAGTGACTTTCTTTGTCTCTTTTGCTCAGTTTTCACTTGAAGTTCACTTTGCCTGAATGTAAGATATCTATATATGCTTTTTGGGGGTTTCTGTTGCATGGACTATTGTTTTCCATCCTTTTATTCAACAAGTTCTTTTTGGGTTACATGTGCTTCTTTTTTTTTTTTTTTTTTTTTGCGGCACCGGGGATTGAACTCACAACCTTGCACCTGCCAGGGCAGGCGCTTAAGGCACTGAGCCAAACTCCCAGGCCTGGTTTTTCTGAGGCAGGGTCGCACTATGTAGCTCAGGCCAGCCTTGCGCTCGCGTTGTAGCCCAAGCCGGCCTCGAACCCACAATGCTCCACCTACCTCAGCCTCCCGAGTGCTGGGATTAAAGGCGTGTGCCACCACACCCGGCTACATGTGCTTCTTGTATATAACGTACCATTGGATTTTGTTTCTAGGTGCATTCTGCCAGTCTGTGTCTCTTGATTGAGGAAGTGAGACCATTGAGAGTTATTACTCACAGATATTAACTTATTATTGTTATTGTTTTATATTTCTGTTGCTGATTTCTTTCCCTTCTATTTAACTGCTCACCCTGCCTGGTGTATTCATTCTATTAGACCTTTTATCATTGTTAATGCCATTGTCTCTTTCTAGGGTATCACTGAGAATTTTTTGAGTGCATGATTTGATGGTCATGAATTTCTTTATCATGAAAGGATCTTATTTCTCTGTCAATTTGGAAAGATGGCTTTGCAGGATATGTCAATTTGGGTTGAAAATTGTTTTCTTTAGGATTTGAGACACTTCACTTCAAGTTCTCCTGGGCTTTAAGGTTTGTGTTGATCAGTCTAACAGGTTTTCCTTTACGAGTGATATATATCTTTTCTTTAACCACTTTTAGGATTGTGTTGTTGTGCTAGATTTCAACTATGATATGTCATGGAGAGGTTCTTTTTTGACTGTGGCTATTTGATGTTCTATATGCCTCACTTAATCTGTATGCTAAGTTCTTTCACCTTATTTGGAAAGTTTTCAGCTATTATTTTAATATACAGGGTTTTTTTTTATGCCACTTGTGCTATCTTCTGCTTTTTCAGTAATTTCAGTTAATCTTAGATTTCTTTTCTTTGCATCATCTAGGAACTGTTGGATCCACTTTTCATGTTCTATTGTGGGTTTTAAGGTTTTGTTCATTAATTGGTCAGTGACAACAGCCCCGTCTTCTAGTTTTGTGGTATTGTTCTCACATTCGTCACTTCTGCTACCTGTTCTTTTTTTTTTTTTTTGCGGCACCGGGGATTGAACTCACAACTTCGCACCTGCCAGGGCAGGCGCTTAAGGCACTGAGCCAAACTCCCGGCCCTGGATTTTTTTTTTTTTTTTTTTTGAGGCAGGGTCGCACTATGTAGCTCAGGCCGGCCTTGCGCTCGCGTTGTAGCCCAAGCTGGCCTCGAACTCACAACGCTCCGCCTACCTCAGCCTCCCGAGTGCTGGGGTTAAAGGCGTGCGCCACCATGCCTGGCTGCTACCTGTACTTTTGATAGAATTTATAATCACTTGAATTTCTGTTTGGAGTTTTTTTAAATGTTGCTTGTTTCTTGTGACAGGGTCTTGCTGTGTAGTCCTGGCTGGCCTTGAGCTAACTATTGTAGTTCTGGCTGGTCCTGAAGTTACAGCAATCCTCCTGCTTCAGCCTCCCAAATGCTGGGATTACAGGCATGCTCCACCAGGTCTGGAGTTTTGGAGTCTTTTTATGAACTATAATTATTTTATTTATATATTCTGTGAACTTACTAAATGCTTTATTTATCTTTTTGTTATGTTCTCTGATATAATTTAAATGATTTGGGTATTTGGCTTTTGGTTTCCTCCTTTTTAATGCCCCATAGATCTGCTTTGGGGAAATTGCTGGTTTTTGGAGCATTATGTTAGCTTGTCTTTTCATGTTTCTTCTTCTTTGTTTGTTTGTATTGAGGCTTGTGGATTGATGAAGGGAAAACTTTGTTTCTAGTATGGAATCTTCTTTAGTTAATATCTACTTTTCAATGGTGTCCTCCGAGCCAATTGGCCTTCGCCTCTGTCCCAGAGTCCAAACACCTTTTCTTTTTCATTTCCTTTTTTTACTTAGAGTAGAAGGTTGCAGCAAACAGTGGTACTTCAGTTCACAAACTTAATTCTTTGCATGATTCTGGTCACAAACTGAGTTGGATGAGAACTTAATCAATTTCAATGGGTAGGTTCAATATTGACCTTATGGGGAAATTTGATTCCGTTCTTGTCCAGTTCAGTTAGTGACCAGAATTGTGGAGAGAATCAAGTTCATGAACTGAGGTACCCCTGTATTAAACCCACAATCCAGCTCTTCCAGAATGGACCACAGTATCATTAATGACCCCAAGGCAATCTTGATATAGGCATCTGTTACGATATTTTTCTAGATGTCCCCCCAAAGCCTCATGTAGTCATGGATGGCAAGCTTTTCAGAGGTGATGGAATCTAGAGTTTGTGACTGATTTATGGTCCAATGCTGGGATTAAAGATTAAGTGCTACACTGGCCCTAGGGTGGGTAACCTGTATACAATATAAGAGACTGAAAGAGACTGTCCTTCTGTCTGTCTGTCTCTCTGCTTTTGCTGTTTTCTGCTTCCATGAACTGTTGCCCCTCTGCCATATGCCCCTGCCTTGGAGCCAGGGATTATGTACTGAATTCTCTACAAACTCTAAGCTAAATAAGCCTTTCCTCCTTTAACTTTGGGCACCAGGTATTTTGTCTCAGCAATGAGAAAAGTAACTAAGACAGCATCTCAAGAAAACTAATCAATAGCAACAGCTACATTACCTTGGCTATAGTAATAAAATCAATATCAACTATAGCATTAAATACAAACTGAATATTGACAAGTCCTAAGTACCAATACAGTGCCACCCTTTTCCACAGAAAAGGTAGCTATATTTATAGTATGAACACAGAGAGAAACCAAATATTGACTTACAGTAAGTACATACTAAATGAAACAAATTTACCTCTACCTACAATAATACTCAACTACAACAGCATAAAGTTAACTATCTAGAGATTCATAAAACTTAGTAATTATACTAGTATAGGTGGAGAGTGTGGTGAACTGGAAAATGAAAAAAAAAGCAAAATTTAAAAGTTAATCAGTGGGATATGAAAAATAGGAAAGAAAACTAAGATGAGGTTTCTATTAAAGAGGAAAAGGATATTAATAGTGATAAGGTACAGTTTCTGGAAAAAATAAAGAAAAGGAGAAAAAGCAAATTGCAAAATCAGGAGGTAAAAGAAAGATAAGAAGGAAGATACAAAAATTGGATGAAAAAAAGATAAAATCTATAAAAGGTGAAAAAAGAAACTGAAAGTAGATAAAAAAGTAAGATGAAAACCCCAAACTCCCAAGAATGCTGATGAAGGAAAACACAAAAATAATGCGAAATGGGAAAGTCAAAAAAAGACTGAGTCAAAGAAAAAAGTTCCCATGTTGTTGAATGAGCGATTCCTTTCCATGATCAGCAGTCTTGGGATCCAGTCAGCCACAGTTGTAGCTTTAGTGTCTATGTGACCTGAGGTGCCCACCTTGGACTGCAAGCCCTTCTGTTCATTAAAGCTACTGCTTGCCCTTGCTTCTATTGGTATATGGGAAGCACAATCAATCTTCTGTTCTTGGAGGCAGATCACAAAGTGGAGATTCCATTGAGCTGTTGGTCTTAACGCTGACAGTTAGGGGATTTGATTGTTCTATTCTATGCTCAGGTGTTGTCCTCATTCAGGCTCAGGTTTGTTACTTATGATTTACTTCTTACATCCCATGCCATGATCCCCAGGGTGTGGGGTGCCACTCCTCTGGCACAGATAAGCTCTTGCATGTGGGTGTGAGTCACCACTTTTGTGGAGTCAGTGGGCCCTCTCCTCTAGGAACAGTGCATGGCTCCTCTGGTGCAGATAGACTCTCTCATGTGGGGATAGGTTGGTGCTTTGGCTTTTAATTTTGGCTATTGTGAAGGTTACTTCTACACACATTCTTGCACATGTTTTGATGAATCTAGGTATGCATTTCTATTTGGTAAATTCCTAGGAATATAGTAGTTGGGTAAAAGGCTAAATAATGAATGTCTAAATTAGGTAAATCGGCGGCTCTCAAACTAATGTTGCAAAAGTCACAATGAGACCATAAGTATTTTAAATTTTGAAATTTTATTTTTCAGATTTTGAAATACTTACAAATACAGAATGAGATATCTTGGAGATGGGACTCAAATCTAAATGCAAAATTCATTTAAGTTTTATGTACATCTTGAGTATATATTGTAAGATAATTATATATCATATTTTAAACAATTTTATACATGAAAGAAAGTGCTCAAAAATTTTGAATTTTGAAGTATTTTCAGATTTCTTGGATTGGAAATGTCCTTTAGCCTGGCTCAAGGTGATGACAAACTTTCAGAGTTGTTTTCACTACTTCTGTTCTAGTCATCGTCAGAAGAGAATGTCAGTCTTAGGAACATCTCTGAGGCAACAGGGAATATTGTTAAATTTAATAAATCTCAGTCCACAAGCAATTTTTAAAAAAAACCATTCTCTGTGTTGAAAGAAGTGTAGGAAAAGTCGCAGTGGTTCTGTTGAGGGAAAGTTTCTTAGAATTTTGCAAATTTGTGTCTACTACTGTGAGTTTCTTCATCCTCCAATGATTAAAGATTCTTTTTGGTGAGACTGAATGATAATAGTTACAGCTGTGTTTTTAAAATAGTATAAGAATGTATTAATATTTGAAAAATCTGTTTAAGTCAATAAACCAATACCCTCTTAATAATCAATTCATTATATTAAAAAATCATACATGGTCAAACAATCTATGAAAAGTGTCAATTGAACTGGTGAACTTTAATATAACAGAGTACAAGAATTTCATTGATTTGATTTTGGATTCCACATTGCAATTGATCTTTAAAAAAGAACCATTTGTTGAGTTTTAGTGTAGTATCAAAGAATACTCTGAAAAAGCTAATATAATGTTATTTTTACAGATACACATCTGTGGGGACTTCCTGGAAGATGGCGGAGTAGTAGGATGTAGGGAAAACAGTCTCTCTGAGAGACATCATCTAGACGTGGGAATAACCATCTTGAGGAAGACAAAAAGGAGGGAGATGGGTTCCTTGGACCCAGGAAGATCCTGAAGTTTGAATCGAACCCCACAGAGAGAGTGAAAAAAAAAATTTAACTAAGAAGGTAGCTGGCAGAGCCTTTGCCCAGAGCCAGACTCACTGTGAGATGGGAGCTGTTGGAGCCCAGCGGCACACGGTCATAGTGTTGGTGGCAGCTGGTAGCCCCAGGGCCTCTGTGGAGCCATTCCTCTGTGGAGGAGAGCAGCAGGTTTGGAGGACTGTGCTGGCTGGCAGTGAGTGTGGAGGGCTTGGTCCTCCCATGGGAGAGAGCGATTTGCCAGAGGCTGTTCTGGAGTTGGGCCGGATATGCCTGGGGTTAGAACTGTTGCTGGCTTCCCCCAGTGGTTCCTAGCTGGGCTTGGACCTGCTGAGACTGCTTGGATGACTGCGAGCCTGAGGAGGCTATTCTCAGGGCAGGCCTGCAAAGGTTGTCTACTACTCTGTCCATGAACAGTGCTGGCTTCTGGGGATACAGTGCTATGATTTGGGTTGCTGTCTCCACAGGTTGTTTACTAGTGGATCTAGAGAGAACCCTGGAAGTTCTTTTTCTTTTTATCACTTGTTTAGTTTAGTTTATTATAATTATTATTACTTTTTTTTTTTTTTAGTGTGAGTGTGGTTTCTGCCCTCCTTTTGGGTGTGGTGTTCTCGTTCTGTTCTCTTTTTTGTCTCTTTTGGCCTTCTTTTCCCTCAGTCTTCTGAAGTGGTTTGCCTAAGTTGGTGGGACCCATCTTTGCTCTCCAACCTACTTGCAGTCTCTTTTCCCTTTTCCCATTTTTCTGCTTTTTCTTAAATTCATTTTGGGTCCTTATCAGAATTGATATTTTGTGAACCTAAATACTGTATATGATTGTTTTGCATTCCGTTTTATGGTTATAAATTCAGTTTATATGATTGGGGGTTGTAAATCTGGGGTTGGATCAGTTTACTGTTTTGTTGGCTGTGTTTGGTGCTGTGGGTGCCACTGCAGCCAGAATTAACTTGATTGAACTGGATAGCTGTTGGCTTGATGGTCCAGGACTGGGATTGACTGGGGGTCGCAGAGGGAGCTGGGGCGTGGTGCCAAGGAACTAGGGACTGGGCTAAGTGAGCAGTGGTTTCTCATCTCTGACAAACTGAGGAGGTGGGATTTTCCAATAGACTCAGAGGCCAGGAACCAGTTAAACCTGGAATATATCTTTGGGAAGTGCTCATCACCTGGAAATCCTTAATACCACCATTAACGTAACCCACTGCAGGCAACTAACAGGTATCACTTTAGGAATTAAACTAAAAAAGAAAAGAAATGAGAAGACACTTAAACAGGTCACAACCCCAGACACCGAGTTCACCAAAAGCAAGCCCAGGGGGCAATGAGGCTGGAAAATCTGAAAGCCCCCTTCAAGGTTTCTTTGAAGTGGTAAAAAAACTATTGAATGAGGCTTTGGAAAAAATGAAATCAGAAATAATCTCTCAAATAACCACAGAGATTACCAAAATACACACCATGCTTAGTGATGTTAGAGCAGATATAGACAAAAAAATAAATGAGCTTAAGCAAATTATACAAGGACAACATAGGAAGCAAATGGATTCCATAAAGCAGATTCAAGCAGATATCCAGGACAATAGAAACTCCACTGAAAGTATTCAAAGCAGATTAAGCCAATGTGAGGGCAGGATCTCAGATATTAAAGACAGGCTTGCAGTTAGTGACTAGGAAAAGAAAGATTCTTTAAAACTAGCAAAGAACATGAGAAATCAATCCAGCAGTTGCTTGATGAGACAAAGAAAAATAATTTAAGATTAATTGGAGTCAGTGAACAAGTAGGAGATACCACAAATGACATTAAAAACATCCTTACAGATATCATGTCAGAAAACTTTCCTGGTAGAGAAAAAGAATTTGACATACAAATAAATGAGGCTTATAGAACTCCAATTAGCAATGATAAAAAAAAATGTACTTCCAGGCATATCATAGTCAAGATTCCAGAAATTCAACGCAAGAATAAAATTTTAAAAGCTGTTAGGGAAAAGAAACAAATCACCTATAAAGGAAAGCCCATCAGAATTACAGTGGATTTCTCAGTACAAACTCTCAAGTCAAGGAAAGCTTGGAGTGAAGTACTCCAAGTTCTAAAAGAAAACAATTTTCAACCCAGATTGATGTATCCCACAATACTATCTTTCAAAATACAGGAAGAAACAAAATACTTCCATGATAAGGAACAGTTGAGGAAATTCATGACCACTAAACCAACACTCCAAAATGTTTTGAAGGACATTTTAGAAAGGGATGATAAGTATTACAGCTCCACGAACCCCAATAGAAGGAATCCACCAGGAAAATAGAAAACAACATGATAAGGATAAGTCACTACGTATCAGTTTTAACCATCAATGGTTAAATGGTCTTAATTCACCAGTCAAAAGACATAGACTGGCAGAACGGATCAAGAAGCAAGATCCAATAATATGCTGTATACAAGAAACATATTTAACTCAAAAAGATACCCATAGACTAAAAGTTAAAGGATGGACAATAATACTTCATGCAACAGGAGTCCAGAAAAAAGCAAGGGTAGCTATTCTATTTGTAGATAAAGTTAATTTTAAGCCAAGACTGATTAAGAGAGACAAAGAAGGTCGCGATATATTGGTAAAGGGAACAATCCAAGAAGAAGAGATAACAATCATAAATATATATGCAACAAATACTAGTGCACCCACTTATATAAAATAATTATTAATGGACATGAAAAATCAAATAAGCCTTAATACAATTGTATTGGGAGATCTTAATACCCTGCTGTCACAAAAAGACAGGTCAACTAGACAAAAAATCAACAATAAAATATTAAAATTAAATCAAACCTTTGAGTAAAAGGGCTTAGTAGATGTTTATAGAATCTTCCATCCCACAACAGCAGAATACACATTCTTTTCAACTGCACATGGGACATTCTCCAAAATAGACCATATACTGGTTCATAGAACATGCTTGAGTAAATGTAAAGGAATTGAAATTATCCTATGCATAGTATCAGACCATAGTGCAATGAAATTGGAAATCCATGTCAAAGGAAACCACAAGAACTTCATTAACACATGAAAATTAAATAGCACACTTCTGAACAATCATTGGGTCACAGATGAAATTAAAGAAGAAATTAGATAGTTTCTACAGTTGAACGACAAGGACGATACAACATAACGGAACTTGTGGGACACAATGAAAGCAGTCTTAAGAGGAAAATTGCTATTGCAGGGGGTGTTGTTTCCCTGGTTTCTTTCTCAGTGAGATTGTTGTTCTTGTATGGGAATGCTGTTGATTTTTGAGTGTTGATTTTGTGGCCAACTGCATTGCTAGATCTGCCTACTGAATCTGGGGGTCTCTTAGTGGAGTTTTTGGGGTCTTCTAGGTGGAGTATCATGTCATCTGAAATAAAATCTATGTATATAAAAAATTAGTTGTGACAGAGAAAAAAGAATTTTGAGTGAAATGTAATTTTCTCAGGGTCACCTTCAGATTTTACTTTTAATGCGAAATGTTCATTTGAAAACAATTGTGTTAATAATTCGTTAAAGAATGCTTCATGTCTATATTTTTTATCTTAAATAATTTTTGGGAATATCCAATATGCTGATGATTGTTGTTGTTTTGTTGGTTGGTGTGAAATTTTTATGTTTTGATTTCTTATTTTCCTTTTGTTTAAAATTAAAAAACAAATACACATCTGTATAGTATTGGGTCTTCTTTGGTATCTGCTGAGACAACATATGTGTGGAGGACAGTTGACCCCTGGATTTTCATCTTCTGGCATTTATGTCTTAGTGTGATTCCTCCTGTATTAGTCTGTTATATGATTCTGTAGCAAAAATACTGGCTGGTGTTTTGTAAGAAAAAAGGTTTGTTTTGTCTTACAGTTCTGAAGGTAGGTTGGGAGAACATCTCTTGTAAAGGCTTGATGCTGTGTCACAATGTAATTTTCTTCTTGTGAGTTTTCCATATGATAGGATCTCATTTGTTGATTCTTGATGTTATTACTTGTGTAATTGGGTGCTGTTCAGAAAGTCCTTGCCTATGCCCATGACTTCAACAGTTTTACCTATTTTATCTTCCAGCATGTTAAGTGTTTCTCTTTTAATATTTAGTTCTTTGATTCATTTTGATTTTAGCTTAGTACACAGTGAAAGATATAGGTCTAGATTCAATCTTCTACATGTGGATAGTCAGTTTTGTCAACATCATTTATTAAAGAGGCCATCTAGCCTGCAGTATGTGTTTTTTGACCCCTTTGTCAAAGATCAAATAGTTGAATGGACCTGCATCCTCTATTCTGTTTCATTGATCTCATGTCTTTTTATGCCACTACCAGGCTGTTTCTTTTAAAATTACTGCAGATTTATTATATAACTTGAAATCCAGGATTGTGATGCCTCCTGCTTTGGTCTTCTTGCTCAGAACTGATTTTGCTTTTCCAAATCTCATCTATTTGTTTTCCTGTGAATTTTAGGATTGTTTTGTCTAGTTTTGTGAGGAGTGCTGTTGGTATTTTGAGATTGCAATAAATAAGAGTTTTAGGTATGTGATCATTTTGACAACGTTGATTCTGCCTATCCAGGAATAAGGTGTGTCTTTCAACTTTCTAATGTCCTCTTCAATCTCCTTTCTGAGACAATATATATATTCAATATATATATACAATATTATATATATTATAATATATATTATATAATATTGTAGAGGTCTTTCACTTCCTTGGTTAGGTAAATTCCTAAGTATTTCATTTTTCTTCATATCATTACCAGTATAAAGGATATTATTTTCCTACTACATTTCATCTCAAAATAACATCTAACTAGAAAATAATCAGTGTTGAAAAACAGAGATCACAAATGCCAGCCCCAATCAAACCATCTTTGCCCTACTTACCATTACAGAGTAGATAACAAACAAGAGCTACCATGTATAATCTACATGACACTGGCCATCTCCAGGGTTTATTTTCTGGGAAGGTCTTATTTTTGGGGAAACATAGAAATTTCTTTTCCAGTGGGCTTGTTATTGGTATACAGAAAGCCTATTTATTTTTGTTCTATTGATTTTGTATTTTCCTACATCTTAAACTTAGATATTAATTCTAAGAGTCTTGGGGTGGAAGTTTTTGGATTTTTTGTATAAAGTATTATGTCATTTCAAATAATGATAACTTGACTTCTTCCTTTATATCCCTTTTATTTTTTCTCTTGCTTGATTGCTCTGGCATGTTTCAAGAACTATGTTGAAACAGGAGTGGTGACACTGGACATCCTTGTCTTGTTCTCAATTTTGGAGGGAAAGCTTTCAGTTTTTCCCGTTTAATATGATGTTGGCCACAGGTTTGCCATAAATTACTTTTACCAGATTGAGATAACATTCTTTTATGACTATTCTCAAGTTTGTTTTTTTTAATCATGAAAGGGTACTGGATTTTGTCATAAGGTTTTCTGCATCTATTGATATGATCATGTGCTTTTTGTTCTGCTTCTCTTTATGTGGTGATTTACATTTACTGATTTATGTATGCTGAACAGTCCTTCATCCCTAGGATGAATCCTAGTTGGTCATGATGTTTGAATCTTTTGAATGATTTGTCGTATTCTATTTGCTAGTATCTTACAGATGAATTCTACGTTTATGTTCATGAAAGAAATTGGCCTGGAGTTTTCTTTTTCAGTTTGTCCTTTTCTGGTTTTGCAATCAGAGTAATGATAACTTTCAGGGAAGAATTTGGAAGTACTCCCTCTCTTTCAATTTCATTAAAGAGCTTGTGGAATATTGGTATCATCTCTGAATTACTTACAGAATTCAGCAGTGAATCCATCAGGTCCTTGACTTTTCTTAGTTGGTATAAGTACAGTCTTTTAATTACAGTCTTAATTTCATTGAATGTTGTTGAGCTGTTCAGAGTTTTTATGTGTTTTTGGTTTAGTTTTGGTAATTTATATACATCTATGAATCTGTCGATTTCTTCAAGATCTTGCAATTTATTGGAGTATAAGTTTTGAAAGAAGTTTCTAGTGATTTGTAGTGTTTTCACCTTTTTCATTTCTAATTGCATGGATGTGGGTATTTTTTTCTTTCTTTTTGTAAGTTTGGCTGAGAGTTTATATACTTAAAAATTCTTTTGCACAACCAGCACTTTGATTCATTGGTTCTTTGTATATTTTTTAGTCTCAATTTTGCCAATTTTCCCTCTGATTTTTATGGTTTCTCTCCTTGCACTAGGATTTGGTCTGAACTGCTGTAGTTTGTTTAGTGTCTGAGGTACATCGTTTGGCTATTCATTTGTGCTTGCTGTACTTATTTAATGTGAAGATTCATAGCAATAAACTTTCCTTTAGGATGGCTTTTGTTGTGTTCCACAGGTTTTTGTATATTCTACTTTCATTATCATTTGATTTGAGGAATTGTTTGTTTTCTTTTTTCCAGGTTTTTATTTAATGCATATATCCAGTTCATGTTGGTTACATTTCTTATGGGGAGTCGGTGCACGTATGCATCTCGATTCTCTGTTTGTTTGTTTGTTTGTTTTCATCTTCTTATCCATCTCCCTTCACCTCTTTTAGTTTTTTTAAAATTAACTTTATTGGTACACTTTTGATATACATAATGATCATATTGGTGATAGAGAATTTGTACCTGTACAATCTGTACCTGTACAAATTCTTCTTTAATTTCTTCCTTGATTTCTTCTTTGACTCACTGATTGTTTAGGAGTATGTTACTTAATGTTTGTAAAATTTCTGAGATTTCTTTTCCAGTTGATTTTTAGTTTCAGTGTACTATAATCTGATAGTATATGTGGAATAATTTTCATTCTTTTGTATTTATTTAATCAGGCTTTATGGACTAATATGTGGTCTATATTGGAGAAAGTTCCATTTGCTGCTTAGAAGAATGTGTATTCTGTTGCAGTAGGGTGGAATACTCTGTGACATCTATTAAGTGTATTTATTTGAAGGTGTGCTTCAGCTCTGATATTTCTTTGTTGATGCTTTGTTTAGTTGACCTGTAAATTTGTAAAAGTGAAATATTTAGGTCACCCACTATGATTATTTTAGTGTTATTTTATCTTTTTTGTCCCATAGTGTTTGTTTCATGAAGTTAGGTATATCAACATTTGGTATATATATTTACAATTGTTACCTCTTCCTGTTGAATTGCTCCTTTCATTAGTATGTAGTGACCTTCTTTGCCTCTTATGATCAATTTTAGCTTGAATTTTGCTTTGCCTGAGATTACAATTGCTACTGCTCTTTGCTTTCAGGGTCCTGGTGAAAGGCATGGTGTTTTCCATCCTTTGATTTTTTAGTGTATGAATTTCTTTTTTCTTTTCTACCTTTCTTTCTTCCTTCCTTTCTTTCCTTTCCTTTCCTTTTTTTTTTTTTCTGATACCAGGAATTGAACTCAGGACCTTGCACTTGCCAGGCAGATGCTTATGCCACTGAGCTACACCCCTAGTCCCTGAATTTATTTTTTATTTATTTGCATCTCTTGCATATAGCAGACTATTGGTTCTGTGTTTTCATCTAGTTAGCTAATCCATGTCTTTTAATTTGGGAATTGATGCCATTGCATTGAGAGTTATTACCAAAAGATACTGACTTAGTCCTGTCATTGCACTTTTTTCTGTTGTTGACTCTTATTTTTCCTTTTTTAATTAACCTCTGACCCTGTTTGATTTATTTATTTCATCTGATTTTTCATTTTGTTGGCTTCATTGTGTCTCTAGGATATTTTTGAACATTTTTTGGGTTGCTGGTTTGATGCTCATAAATTTCTTATGGTGTTCTTTGTCATGCGATGTCATTATTTATCCATCAATTTTGAGAGATAGTTTTGCAGGATACATTACTCTGAGTTGGAAGTTGTTTCATTTGAAGGATTGAAATGTTTTACTCTACTCTCTCTTGGCCTTTACAATTCATGTTGAAAATTCTGCTGCAATCTTAATAAGGATTATATGATTTACATTTTTAAGTGATTCTTTTTTTTTTTTTTACTTTTCTTTGACACTTTTTAAGATTTTTGTCTTTGAGTTACATTTCTGGAATTTTGACTATGATGTGATGTAGGGAGCTTCTTTTACTCTTCATAGGCATTTGGCATGCTGTAATTCTCACTTACTTGAGTTTTCTGTATGATTGGAAAGTTTTCTGCTATAATTTCTGTAAACAGACTTTAAAAATTTCATGTGTTGTCCTCTAATTTCTCTCTAATGCCTATTAATTTTAGATTAGTCTTCTTAGTGTCATCTCATAGTTGTTGAATTTTTCTTGCTCTTTTATAATTTTTAGGGCTTTTCTGAGTATATCATTATGTGATTCTATATTGACCAGAATTTCTCAAATCCTATCTTCACGTTGATCACTTCTGCTATATGAATTCAATAGAATTTTTATCTGTGGGATTTTTATTTGATAGCTTTTCATGGATTCTATTTCTTTGTTAAATTTATCATCTATGTTTTGAACTATTTTGATTAGCTCTCCCAACATTTATTTATTTTTCTCATAACCACATTAGTCAGTTTGTTTGATAGTTCTGCTATCTTTTGAGTGTTGTCATCTTTGAGCTCACCAAATTGCTTCTTCTTGAATCATCTCATGCATCTCAACCATATGGTGTTTCAATTTTCTTCCCCATCAGTGCTTTGTATCTGGGAGGGTTGGAAATCTTTGGAGGCATTTTGTTGCCTTTTTTTCCCCCATGGGGTATGTGTGTGTGCGTGTGCGTGTGTGTGTGTGTTGAAGGCAGAAGTCTAATAGAGTGAAGAGAATTTATACATAGACAATTTCTGTATTTAGGTTCTGTTTTTTAGTGATGTGCTTTATTTATCAAGAGTTATTGTTTGCTACTTTAACCTATTGAATTTAATTATGTTGGATCCTATCACTGTGTTGAGTAGACAGAATTTCTACTGATTATAGTACCATCAATAGATTCAACCATTCATCAATCATAAGCATTAAAACTTGTTTTGATAATTTCATTCCTTTGTTAATGCCCCTTAGAGACTATATTATGTTACTATCTGTGGTTCATCTGGGTTATCTTCATTTTTCTCATTAATTCTTATATTGTGACACAGATTCCTTGTTGTTTGCATGCATATATTATAAATATCTTCTAATCCCTGGGTTACATTTTCACCACTTATACACTTAGTCTGTAGATAAGCAGAAATTTTTATTTTTTTATGTAGTTCAGAACATAAAATCTTTTTCATGGTTCATGATATTTGCATACTAAAAACATGTTTCCTTATCACAGAACATGAAACTATTCTCCTGTGCTCTCTTCTAGAAGTTTGATCATTTTTTCTTTTGGATGCAAAATCTTAGGTTTGTATATGCTGTAAGATTGAGTTGAGTGTAATTTTCCCCCACATAGACATATGGTTAACCTGGCACACTTCACACTGTTTTTTCTTTTTCTCCCTACAGTATGCTTCTTTTCAGGTACAGAGATTGGATACATGAGTGTCTCTTTTAGGCTATGAACTGCATTCCACTACTTTGTTTTGCTATCTTTGTGTCAGTGTCACACTCTCTTAATTATTGTAGCTTCATAAATTATGGTACCTGGTAGAGCAAGTCTTTTGATCTTTCCTTACTTGTTCAAAATGCCTTGGCTTTTAAAGGTTCATTCTGTAGAAGTACAAAGTAGAATAATGGAGGTTGGAAGGGCAGAAAGGAGGGAGAATTAAAGACTAGAGAGGTACCAAAATACAGTTAGATGGGAGGAATCAATCCTGGGTGGAATAAATTCTGGTTCTACAGCATAGTAAGGTGATTATAGTTTGCATCAATTTACTACATTTTTTTAAAGAGCTAGAGAAGAGTTTGAAATGTCCCAATACATAGAAATGACAAATGTTTAAGGATATAAAAATGTTAATTGCTCTAATTTTATCATTCCACATTGTGTATATGCATCAGTGCTCTCACACTGAGCCTCATAAATATGTACAATGTGTGAATTCAGCAAGATATCTTAGATTTTCTTAGTCTTTAGCACTTCTGTATTAATTAGTTTTTGACATTGCAAGCACATGCTCCTCAGATTTTGATAGACACTGTACTTAATCTATGGATGCTGTTGGGGAAGAATTGAAATCTTTAAAAGAGCACTGAGTTTTGGAGCCAATGAACATTATATATACATCCACTTACTGATGGATGCTTTGAATTTTTTGACTAATTCTTACAGATTTCTGTGTAGATGTTCTGTGTAATTTTTATAGAAATAGCTACTTGACATGTTTGATGCTATTATGAATGGTATATTAAAATACTTTCTAGCTCTTTTACTGATTTAGAGGAATACAATGGATTTTTTTCTACTGAACTCATACCCAGTTATCAGATTCACTTGTGTTAAGAAATCTTTTTACTATAAAAATTATGGACACAAAGGTAAATGGGATAGTATAGCAGATTCTATGTACCTATTTTCCAGCTTTGAGAATCTTTAAATCATGGAACCTTATTTTATTTATATCCTTACTCTCTTCTTCTTCAAAATATACAAAATGTTTCAGGAGAGGGCATTTCTAATATGCTATTCTTTCATTTGTATTTATGTTGGTATTCATAGAATTTATTAATTCTAAAAGTGCATACTGAAATCCCTTTGCATTTCCTTGACACAAAATCATTGCTTGGGAATAAAATGTGTATTTTTTGCTTTCTAATGAATATACATTTTATTTTTTTTTTCAGTTGTTGAACAGAAGTAGTGATAGCAGATATTCTCCTCCCATTATACCTGCAGAAGGCATGTTCTCAACACTTCACCACAAAGCCCAATGGTTCCTTGTAGGATTTTTCTTTTTCTTTTTCTTTTTTCTTTTTTTTTGTTGGTACTAGGAATCGAACTCACAACCTCGCGCCTGCTAAGCAGGCGCTTAAGCCACTGAACCAAACTCCCAGTCCTCTTGTAGGATTTTTCTAAGTTCTCTGATAGGTAATGGACATAGTTTTCTATTTTTAGTCTAAGAATAGTTTCATTATAAATCAAGAATGGATTTTGATCAATATTTTTCTATATATATGGAGATGCTTACACAAATTTCCTCTTAATTCTGTTAATCTAATAATTGAGCAATTTAGTGATTCATTGGTTAAGTGATTTTTTAATATGTGGGATAGGTTCAGCTAATATTAATGTATTTTCTTTTTTCCAGATTGCTGGAATCAAGATGCCAGTATTTGATTTTGGAGGTCATGTATGAGATAGCTCCAACATTTTCCTTTTTAATAATGTCCTTGCCATTTTTTGGAATGCATTCACGTACCTAAGCCACCTAAAAAATGGAAAGCACAGAAGATTTTATATTTAGAAGAACTTTTTAAGGTAAGAAGCATCACAGGGTAAAAATTTTTCATTTCTTTCTGAAAAGTTTGTTAGTGTGGTATGGATGAGCAAAATCAAGTTTTTGTTGTTTATTTTTCATATTAAACCATATGATTTAGTAGCTAACTGTGTCTTTAGCCCTGAAACAGACTTCTCAGGAATCTTCTAAAATATTCAGAAAAGAAAGGATGTGCAAAATTCTTAATTCAATTTTGTCCTAGACCTCACTTTGCAGTTTAATTCTGATGGTGGTGACATGCTGAATGTGTCACTGTTGCTCAGTGAACACTCCAAGATCGTGCACGGCAGGCTGCAGCATAACTGAGTATTTTCTCTCTTTCTGTCAGGGCTGAATACACATCTGGTAGAGGCCTCAATATTGACTTTTTTTTGGTACTGGGAATTGAACTCAGGATCTCACATTTGCCAGGCAGGTGCTGTGCCACTGAGCTACATATTGACTTTTAAAAGAAACTATAGTAAAATACACAGAAATAAAATTTGCCAACTTACCCATTTTTAAGTGTATGGTCAATGGTGTTTAGTATATTCACATTATTGGGCAACCGTCGCTATTTTTCATCTCCAGGACACAGTAATGTTCTCGAGCCAAAAATCTGTGACTGTAAACATGAACTCCCCATCCCCCAGCTCCTGGCAATCATTCTCCTACTTTCTACCTCCATAGATTTGTCTGCTGTCAGTATCTTACATGAGTGGACTTATACAATTGTGTATTTGTGGTTTCAGTGCTGGCGTATTTCACTTAGCATAATGTTTTCAAAGTTCATCTATTTGGTAACATATCAGAACTCCTTTCCTATTTAAAGCTAAATAATATCCTATGGTTTGTGTCTACCACATTCTATATGACCACTCATTCTTTGACAAATATTTTGGCTATTTTCACATTTTGGCTATTATAAATATAGGTATACTGTTGCCTCTTTTGAATCTCTGTTTTTCATTTTGTTTAGATATGTATAGAGGTTACTTCTTGCAGCCTACACAACGTCATTTTCAGTTTAGTTCATTGCAATATTTGAGAACTTTTGTATGTGTGTCATGCTGAGTCATGTGAAAAGTATCACATGAAAAATAAGGACAGACTGTGGAGATCTTACAAATTTGATGAAGGAGAATTATTCAAAATAATGATATTTCATGTTGTACTTTTAATAAATATACCCAGTTTTCATTAAAGAATTTTAGGCATATTATCTAGGAAGCAGGCTCAAATTACAGTGTTAATTCTGAATTCTCATTTTTCTAATGTAACTAAAACTTAAAAGCAGGAAGATACTGATACTGAAGAATTATTACATACTGATAAAAGTGAGTGTGACTTTGTTGTGTAATTATGGTTAGCTTAAACCATACATAGGTTCAGTATTTTTAATTAAAATATCCAAAACCTGAACTGCTCCAAAATCTGAAACTTTGGGCATCAACATGGTATCATGGTTTTATCCATACCATGGAACTTTGTTTTATGCACAACTTTATAAAAAATATTGTATAAAACTCTCATCATCCTAGTATGTAAGATGTATATAAAACATAAATGAATCTTGTGTTTAGCTTTGGGTCCCATCTCAAAACTATAACACTACATATAGGAAAAAATCCAAAGTCCAAAACCCTTCTTGTCCCAAGTATTTCTGGTAAGGGATCCTCAACCTGTACTTACCTATCTGTGGAATGGGTTTGATGCCTCTTGGTGACATTGTGATATCTACAAAGGGCCTCTTAAGATGGCCTCCAAAGTTACCTCAGACAGATGGTCAGGTTGCCCATGCACACTATGCTGTAGAGGCTTCTGGGTCTCTGAGGTGAGGACTTGCTCCTACCCTCAGCAGGGGCTGGCTTGGGGGTGGGGAGAACAGTCCTTTTCCTATCAGTCCTCAACAAGGGTTGTTATTTTTCCTGTCATGTTTGTTGGGGTCCAGCTCAAGTTTGTTTTTCTTGCAGAAAGGCAGGAAGGCCAATTTGGAACACACACAACTCACATGTCATCGACGATGACTTGGCCCAGCGCTTGGCACCGGCTCCCTGACAGTTAAAAGGCCCAGGGCGGGCGAGCCCCAGTGGCCAGCACTGAGGAACAAGGAAAAGGAGGGAGAATGAGAGATCTTTATCTACCCGGGCCTCACCCCAGCCCATGCCATTCCCCTGCTCCTCAAGGGACTGCTGGCTTCAGCCCACACCAGCTCCAGGCTGGAGGGCCCCACTGCCCAGGGCCGCCTCCACTTGTGTCCACCTCTTCCTCTTGCTGAATGTGTGAGGAAGCATCCCACCCTCAGAGGGGAAAAGCCTGGACCAGCAGAGATCCACGCTGCAGTCTTGTGGGAGGCAAAGGCAGGAAGGCGGAGAAAGAACATTTTCCAGTTTTGACCTGAAACAATCCTGTCATTATTGGAGAACAGCTTGATGTTTTTCCACCCAGACCTGAGCAGTGTTGGGAGTCCCCAGGTGGAAGGTGTCCTTGTCCATAAATACTAGAGTGTTATTTGATGGAGTGAATGATAGTCTTTTGAATGTAGATCTGGATGCTTCAGGAAGGTTTTCAAGTCCTGTTGAAGACCCTGGGCATCCTGAAGACTGACACCCCAGCCCTACGTCTTTCTGAGGGATTCTTCTAATTCCAGGGAAACATGATTGGGTAAAACTGGAAATTTAAAAATAATGAACAATAACATTTAGAAACTATGTCCTGATGTTCTGTATAACTAAGGATTCCTCAATTGACCAATGAAAAATATTTTTAAAAGTCTGAATTTCTTTGAGAGTTTTTGGCCTGCAAAACATCAGTTTTCTCTCCTGTCAAATAACTAATAATTGGGTTTGCTTTGCAGACTTTTGAAAGGATTAACAGATTGTTCTTGGTTGGCGTAGTTCCTAATATCTGGTGGGCTCCCCAAAAATAACAGCTCGTTCGTGATTCCTATGTACTCGTCACTCCTCACTTAAAAGCTTTGGTGGTTGTAGTAGTCAGTGTGTGTGGTGCTGTTCGAACACAGACTCTCGGCATGCTAAGTACACACTCCACCACTGAGCTACACCATCAGCCCCTGTGGTTGCAGTTAGGAAAGAAGTATGAGCCATGGCCTTAAAGGTATCTGAAAAAAATTACATTTTACCTAAGACTAGTTCTAATAAACATTTTCGAATGACAAACTATCTCTATAGTTTTCCTTTTTTTTTTTTTCCTTAACTACACAATAAGGTAGAAACCTTGCTTTCCTCTCCCTTGAGCTAAAATATGGCTTCCACGTAAGATGCTTAGTTCAGTGAAGCTTCCTTTTAGGCAGATAAATGTGATCCTTGCTTCCTTAAACATACATCACTTGCTTGTCAAGCCCTCCTCAGATCTTAGAGCAGATGTGGTAGATAACATTTCCAAGGATGCTACATCTCTCATCTTTTGCAATGTGGCTTGGTCATTCTTGATGTCTTCTTCTCACACTTCAAATCTGGGCCAGGTTTGTCATTGCATTGACTCCTATAAAGGAGTGGAAATTGTATTCTGGCACTGCGAGTTCAGACATGACAAAGCACTAATAGAAGTTCTCTTTTTCTCTTTCTATTCATTATTATTATTATTATTATTATTATTGAGATGGGGTCTCATTATGCAAGTCAGGTCAGATTTGAACTCACTAGTTAGCCCAGGTTGGCCTCAAATGTGTGGTGATCCTCCTGCTTCAGCCTCTCAAGGGCTGAGATTAAAAATGTGTGCCACCATGTGCAGCTTTTCTTCTCCTATTTTCGAAAGCCCTGTGTCATTCTGTAAGCAGCCTGGCTGCTGGGGAGACCATATAGAGAGACCACATGTGGAGGGAAAAACCCTGAAACAATATAGAGAGTTTTGCTATTCCACATCCCAGCCGAGCCCTAACATGCAAGCATGTGTAGCCACACAATGTGACACCAGACAGGACCAGTAGAAGCTGCACCAGCCAGCCCAGTTTGCAGAATCATGGGCAAATAAGTGGCTATTGCTTTAAGGTTCTAAATTTTGGGTCATTTTGGTCTTCAACAATACATAATCAGCTCGGTGGTAGAGGGCTTGCCTAGCACGTGTGAAGCCCTGGGTTTGGCCCCCATTACTGCAAAACAAATCAGATGAACTAATGTTGAATCTTGAACTGTTTTCAAATATTTAATGAGAATGAGGTGAAATAATTTTTATTCACACATCTTTTTTTTTCTAGATTTACCAATCTCCCTTGTATTTTAACTTTTCCCTGGTTATTTTGCAGTAGAATACAAGTTATTTTCAAAGTGTTGGTCCCAATTGATTATTGTGAACATTGGCCATTTTGAATATTTCTGGAAGTACTAGTAACTGAACCCAGGAGACTCACCTACATCCCAGTCCTTTTCATTTTGTTGAGACAGGGTCTCACTAAGTTGCTTGGGTTAGCCTTGTACTTGTCTTCTTCTGTTTCAGCCTCCCAAGTAGTTGGGATTACAGGTGTGGGCTATTTTGAGAGTTTTTAAAGATGGTTTTCTCTATTTAAATTATTTAAGATAGTAAATACCTTTTAACCTTCTCTCTCCTTTTTTTTTTTATTCTTTTTGCGGCACTGGGGATCGAACTCACAGCCTCACGCCTGCCAGACAGGCGCTTAAACCACTGAGCCAAACTCCCGGCCCTAGTTTTTTGAGGCAGGGTCGCACTATATTGAGGCAGGGTCGTACTATGTTAACCTTCTCAAAAATGAAATAGCTTTGTGGTTCTTCCTCAGAAGTTGGAACTGGACACGACCCACTAACTTAGTAAATTTTCCTTTTTTTTTTTTTTTTTTAAAGGAGTTTTTGTTTCTTTGTTTTGAGCGTTCGGGTCTAAATTCAGGGCCTCGCGCACAGTAGGAAAACACCCTGGCGCTGAACTGCACCACCAGCCCCTCCCATTTTAAATTTTGATTAAAATATGTACGTTAAAAAGAAAAAATGAGTCCTTTATAAATAAACACTACACTGCTTTCAATTTATCACCATATCTCTCCCACGTCTCCCGTTCTGCCAGAGGAGGCCGTATGAGTCAGGTCTGGCACTGTGCTGAGAGGCCAAGCCGAAACATTTAAAACCTGGTGTGCGATCCCCATTGCATGGAAAAAGAAAAGTGAATGTAAAACAGAAAAAGCATATGAAAGTGTTGAGCTCTCAAGAATCAAAATTAGCTTCTCAGGACACACTGTGCAGTGAAATTGCTATCACTGTGTTCTCTATTTTATTTTCAATTGCAGTAAAATACATGCAACATAAAATTTACCACTTAAACTATTTTAGATGTACGGTTTGGTGGCACTCAGTACATTCACATGGTTGCCCACCATCCATCCATCTGCAGAACTCTTTGCATTCTCCAAACTGAAACCCTGTACCCATTAAGCAATAACCCCTAACAACTGCCATTCTACTTTATGTGTCTATTTATTTGACTACTGTCTGTACCTCATATAAGTGAAATTACCTAGTATGTATTTTTTTGTAACTGGTATTCACTTAGCATAATGTTCTCAAGGCACATCTATGGTGTAGTATGCATCAGAATTTCCTTCTTTTTTGAAGGTTGGATAATATTCCATTGCACATATCAACTACACTTTGTTTATACAGTCATCCTTCAATGATCACTCGACTAATTCCACCTTTTGCTTTTATGAACAATATTAATTCTGGTTTTTCTCTTTTAAGACAAAGCATTTAAAGTTGGGTTCTTCTTTCCTCTGAACTCTCATTGTGTTTTGATCTTGATAGATTATCCCATTGTTTGATAACTTTTCTAAGTCTAGAAATGCCATGTCAGTTAATTAACTTGGAGGTTACAAGAACTTTATTTTTATTACTTCCCATTTATTTAGTTTATTTCCTCTTTATTTATTACAAGGATAATTATCCTTCTTTCATTTATATAGATGTACTATTTTATTGTACTTCATTTTGTTTTATATTTCTTTTCTGTGCTATGGATTGAACCTAGGGTCTCACACGTGCTAGGCAAATACTCTACCACTGAGCTATGTCCTCACACCCCTTCTTCCACTTTAAAGTAGCTTTCTTCTCTCCTATAAAAGTTGACTGTGGTTGAATGCAGTGGTGCATTTCTGTATTCCTAGCCACCAGGGAGACTGAGGCAGAAGGACTGCAATCTCAAGGCTAGCCTGGGCAACTTAGTAAGAACTTGTTTTAAGATTAAAATGTTAAAAAGGACTGGGGATGTAGGTCAATAGTAGAGCGCTTGCCTAACTTGCACTCACCATTTAATTGTGAAATTGACAACATGGGTAGATAATAAATAAAACTTACAAAAAAAAGTGCATGGTGATGATAGTTAAGTAAACCATCCTTCGAATCACCATGTTAGCAAATTCTTTTCATTTTGGGAAATGGAAGGTAATGTCACACCTTCTAATGGAAGGTAATGTGACAGCTTCCATAATGTGTTGATGACTGTGGCCGAGGGGACCGGCAGCTCTCCCACAGCTGGAGAGAGGCTGGGTGGTGCAGGGCGAGGACAAGCCAGACAGATGGCGGTGAGAGCTCAGCTCTGACAGTCCTGTTTCTGCCCAGTCTGCATAACCAGTTCTAGAACTTTCTCTCAGCCCATCCTTGGATTCTCATTGCTCACACCTCTAGCACCTTGTTTTGAGGTACCCAATGTAAGTCTGACAACTAACAAGCATCAGAACCTATTTTACCACAAAAAGATAGAAACTTGCCAGTTTCCCAGAGCAAGTTTTATGATCATGCTCCTTGTTTAGAATTCTTAGCAAACAAATTTGTCCACTGGGATTAAAAAAAATGAAATAGGACATTCGAAACTCACAGTATTTGAAGATTATAAACCTCTGTTACTTCCTTGTAAGTAAGATACAGTTAATTTTTGTTGTTGTTGTTGTTATTGTTGTTGTTTTTGGTTTTTTGAGACAGAGTCTCACTATATAGTTCAGACTGGCCTTGAACTCATTATGTAGCCTAGGCAGACTTCGAACTGCCAGAAATCCCTCTGCTTCTGCTTCTCAAGTCCTGGAATTACAGGTGTGTGCCTCCATGCCCAGCTTCTTCTTTTTTTTTTTTTTTTAAATTTTTTTTTGAAGCATGGTCTCACTATGTAGTACAGGTCTTGAACTTGCTTATGTAGCCCAGGCTATGCTGGCTTCAAACTCACTGTGCTCCTCCTGCCTCAGCCTCCCCAATGCTGGGATTACAAGCATGCGCCACCACATCTGGCAATACAGTTAATTTCACATCTGTACAGGATTATAGAGTCAGGATCTTTTATCATCTCATTAAAAATGAGTAAAAAGTACCAAACTGACTATATATAGTTGGTATTTTACTTTATGGAAAAAAGGTAAAACAAAATTTTATAAGAAAGTAATAGGAGAATTACAATAGTTAATACATTACATGTTGTTATATTTAAAGTAGTTGCTCAGGGTACAAGATACAAGTATAAATTTCTGTAATTGATATTAGCATAAATTTTCCTTTTTAAAGGACAAAGAGACACTAATAGTATAACTGACTTGCATTTTTTCTCTTTTCCTTACTGTCCTTTCCCCTTTCATCCATTCTAGTTCCTTTTTTCTTTTGAACAATTTCTTCCCATTTCACAATATCTATCGAACAATTTAGACTTTATTTACTCTTTCAGTTTCTCACGCCAGGGAGACAGTATGATATTTACATGAGTCTGATTTATTTCACTGATGATTATGCTCTCAAGTTGAATCCATTTACCTATGAAAATCTCAAGTTTATCCTTCTTTATGACTGAGTAGTACCCCATTGTATAAAAATACTACATCTTTTTTATCCATTCCTAGGATGATGGGTATTTGGGTTGTTTCCAAAATTCAGCTATTACAAATTGTGCTGCTATAAAGATGGGTGCACATATGTTGCTGTACAGTTAGCATTTGGTAGGTTTTACAAATTATTTCTAGATCAAGAGGCACCTTGGTTATTTTACTACTGCAGATACCGCTTCAGCCTTTTTTTTTTTTTTTTAACTAGAATGGATGAACAAGTGGATTGTAGGTCACTTTTTCCTTCATTGCATGTCCAGTTTTTTTATTGCACTTGAACATTAAGGATGTTACCATGAGTGGGTATTAGTTTATGCAGTTTTTCCTTTACTTTTTTTTTTTTTTTTTTTTGGTACTGGGGAGGGATTGAATTCACAACCTCGTGCCTGCCAGGCAGGTGCTTAGGCCACTGAGCTAAATCCCCAGCCCTAGTTTTTGAGACAGGATCGCATTATGAAGCTTAGGCAGGCCTTGAACTCACTTTGTAGCCCAGGCTGGTGTTGAACTCACAAGGATACTCCTGCCTCAGTCTCCCGCATGCTGGGATTAAAGGCGTGTGCCACCACACCCAGCTTTCAGTTTTCCTTTAAAGAGTGTTTTGTCCAAGCAAGCAGTTCAGTTGCTAGTGGATATTCTTGATCCTTTAGAGGGGCTTTCTGCTTTGCCCTTTGTCCTAGGGTCTGACTTTTATTCTGGGACATGTTCTAACCTGGGATGCATGGTCCTCCAGTGCTGTGAGTTGCACGCCTGCTGCACTCAGGAGTCTCTCCACTCTGACTCTGCAGGAATCTAACATGTCCCATCCCTGATTGGATCAAGAGAAACCTGTAGATTTCCAGGCTTACAGCAGCTCTTCTTGGCAGGACTTTTTGTATTTACTCCACATGTCAGCAGCCCAGAACCCATGGGAATGCTCACAGACTTCAGCTACATTCTTCTCCCCTGAATTCCAGCAGGTCAGCTGCCCAATCTCCAATATTTGCTTCCCCAAATCCTATAGATCATTTTTCTGCCTAAGCTTACCTCCCTGTGGCACCTTCTGGATGGCACCCCCTGCCTGAAAGCCAGGGCAGACTGGGTTCACTGACAGCATTTCCCTTTTCTTTAGAACCACCACCTTCTGCTTCCTGTTGTCCAAAGCTTGACAACAGTTGCTTTATACATAGCACAGCTTCATAGTTTATGATGGGAATCTGAGGTGAGAAGAAATTAGATAGGATTCAAAGCTGAAGTTTCAATTTCTAAATCATAGCTGTTGATGTTTGGGAGAATTAGCAAAGATTTCAGAATAGTGCCACATTCATTTAATACAGTTCTTTGATACACAAGGTTTTGACAATATTTTCTGAAGTTTTTTACACCACTGAGCTAAATCCCTGGCCCATTTTCTGAAGTTTTATGGTCTTCTGTCTACATGAAATTGTATTCTTTTGCACTTTGAAGGAATCTTGAAAATCTTTTCAGGTCCCAGTTTTAGAAATGAGAAAACTGAATTGCAGAAGGATAGGAATTTGTCAAGGACAAAAGCTGAACCAACTTTATTCTGTTCTCAGTGCTTTTGAATACAATCAGCTCAGCATCTGTAAATTCTGCATCTATGGATTCTACCAACCAAACAGATCAAAATTGTTTTTAAAAATTGTGGGGCTGGGGATTTAGCTCAGTGGCACAAATGCCTGTCTGGCAAGCCCAAGGTTGTGAATTTGATCCCAATAACAACAACAAAAAAGTGTCTGAACTAAACATTTACAAACTTTCTCCCTTATTATAATTTCCTAAACAACACAAGTACTTACATCATATCACACTGAATTAAGTGATATAATTAATCTAGAAATGATTTAATAGTATGTGAAAGGATATGGGTAAGTTATATACAAATTTTATGCCATTTGAGATCAGGGACTGAGCATCTGCAGATTTGTGTGCCTACAGGTTGTCCTGAAACCCACCCCTTGTGGATGCTGTACAGCGCTCCCCACAGAAGGCGGAATTCTTTCCCTACTTCTCTCAGACACATCCTCAGTGTTTCTTCTTTTTTTTTTTCTCTACTCACTTTCAAAAGGCAACACATTGTTTTTCTTTGAAAGGCAAATAGACTCTGGATGACTTAGAAGTCCTGAAAGAAATGAATTGCTTTAAAGTAAAAAGAGAGAGGGATGTGCTCTTATTACACAAAAACTTTAGAAGTACAAAAAGAAGACTGTAAATATGGTAGACTTAAAGTTATGAGAACATCACCAAATGAAGACTACTCAAACAGTGAGCACGTCTCTAGTGAATCAAGAGTGAATAATAAGTTGCTCCAATTATAGAAATGGGAGCCTTGACAAGTATCACAATTAGAGAGATTTAACTCAGGCAATTAGTTACAGGGATGTTAGAAGCCTGAAAGAACAAATTGGTAATGCCAAGGTGAAGCAGATATTAGGAACTATAACAAGGGGCTGTCACTCTCAGGTCTTGGGGGGCAGATGGGAAGAAGTGGATGTTACCAGAACTTTGAATTTTAAAGAAGCGGTTCCCCATGGTTGATCCTAGAACTTTTAAGACAAATATCAGGGTGCTAGTGCTTAGTAGAAGAAGGCGTTCCTCTGGGGGACAGAGAAACTGCTGTCAAGAGACCTAGAGTCATAGTTTTCCTTGCTGCTAGGCATTCAATGAGAGCTAGAAACAGGGAGGCAGTTCCTTCTGCTCTCGTCTTCCCTTTCAGTTTCTTGTATACTATCAATGGTGAAAAAGTAATGAAGAGCCAGCATGTGAGGGAGTCAAGACTATCGGTTACAGACTTTTGGTTGTGACACAGAGCAGTGTGGTGGATTCTCACAAAGTGAAATGGAATTTCATCCACTATGGACTGACTGTGTCACCTTCACATTCCTATGCTGTGGCCTAAATTCCTAACGTGAGGATGTTTGGAAATAGGCCTTTGAGAGATAATTAGATCACAAGGGTGGAGCCCTTATAAGAAGTAGGGCCCTTATCAAAAGACACTTTTCCCTATTCATGTGAAGGTATGAGAAGAAGGTAGAAGACTGAAAGCAGAACAAGTGTCTCCATCACATGTCAGATCTCTGCACATTTCTGTTGCTTAACCCATGGGATCTGTGTTATTGTTTTGGCATCTCAAATATAACACGATACTTTATAATCCAAGAATGCCATTTCTCAGTGTACAACACCCAAAAGTGAAAGTAGGGATTCAATCAGGTATTTGTCCACCCATGTTCACAACAGCATTATTCTCAAAAGGTGAGAATGTCCCTAGAGAGAGGTATGGATAAACAGAATGTGAAATACACACACAATGAAACATTATTCAGCCTTAAAAAGGAAGTAATTCTGTCAAATACTACATCATGCATGAGCCCTGGAGACATGCGACGTGAAATAAGCCACCCATGAAAATAAAAATATCACTTGACTTCACTTACGTTAAATACCTGAAGGAAGCAAAATCGCAGAAACAAAGTACAATGATGGTTACCAGGGGCTGAAGCGAGGTGGAAATGAGCAACTGTTTAATGGGTACTGAGTTTCAGTTTGGAATGACAAACATTTTGAAAATGGATAAAATAGTGCTGGTTGCCTGACATTGCAAATACATCTAAATGCCACTAAACTGTACACTTACCAGGGATTACAACAACAAATTTTATGTGTATTTTACCACAATTATTATTATTATTTTGGGGGAGAGGGTACCAGGAATCAAACTTAGGACCTTGCTCTTGCCAGGCAGGTGTTGCATCTCCCCAGCCCCCTTTACCACAATTAGATTAAAGAGAATTACGGAGAAGGATGTTAGGGTTGGGGAGTCTACAGTGTGCTGCATTGCTGGGCTATGAAGGTTGGCATTTAGGTCGGTTCAACGCGTTTTTGGCTTAGGTGGGTTTATTGTAAGTCAAGGAGCACTTGGAGCAGAGTGGATGGTGCTTAGGACTAAGCAGGTAAAAAATGCTGGAAAGGGGCAGGGAAGATGGCATTTTAAATAAAGGTGAGTCCCTGAGTGATATTCTGGCAAAAGCACAGAAAAGGGGGGGGCTAGGCAAAGGCCCCGGAACCTCTGGTACACTTGGGCACCTTTTAGGGCCCCTGGAAGGGTTTTGGTTTCCAGGGAGGCAGATGGGAATTGATGGGGGAGAAGTAGACTGAGGTGGAAAGGGTGCTGGGGTGGGGCAGAAGGGCAATTAGGGAAGCCCTGTGGGGCAGGTAGGAGGTGGGGCAGGTAGTTGTAGTGGGGATATATTCTGGAACAAACAGAATTTTTTCCCCTTGGATAACAGGTGGGGAGTAATATAAAGAAGAATCAAAAATGGCTGCAAATGGATGGTCTGTTTACTGCAAGAATCGGGCTGCTTTCTGAGGAGGGGGGACCCTGAGGGTAGGCTTGGTTTTGGAGAGTAAGTTGGTCAACCTGTAGAACACCTTGGTGGAAGTGAAGGTGGGTAAGGAAAGTAGTGGCTTGAGTGAGAAGGGTGAACCTAGATGGTAGGAGGTAGTGTGGATTTTTGGAGAAAAACCCAGGTCCGAGATTCTTATTGGCTCCAAGGAACACAACAAGAAGGCACTGAGGGCTGCCTGAGGCAAATGGAGCTTCTGACCTCTGTTTCTGTTTAAGAGAAGATAACACATTCCCACCCCGCCTCACAGTACTTAACAAAGAGCTTAATGCCTGGAAGCTGCACGTCTTGCTGCCCAGTTCTTGTCTCCCTGCTTCTAGCTGGAGAATCAGCAAGGCCCACAGACAATTTACCAACTGTCTGGTTGCAAAGGACCTCTCTGGAAAGCCTGGGGAAATGACAAGGGGCATGTTTTCCACTGGCTTTGGCTTAATATGTCCTTTTTCAAGCCTCACACTTTGCCACTCTCTGAGGCTGGTCCTCTGTACTCATCTTGCTGAGAATCTTTTCCCTTAAGTGACTTCCTACACCCCCCATCACCCCCCTTTTTGAAACTAGCTAGGTTTGTGTTGCAGTTTTGCAAGCACCATTCTCACACAGGTGCCAAAGTAAACCAGCCAGAGGCTAAGTGTCAATAGGGCTCGTGAGGATTTGGTTAACCTTCTTCATCAACCTGCTATCAGTAGCCCCAGGGCCAACCTCCCAGCCCCACAAAAGTTGCAGCTGCTGAGAATCCTGCTGTTCTCCATTAAGGGGTTGGAGGAGAAGAGAAACTAGGAAACAAGTATTTCTGAGAAGGCCTACAATAAGAGGGAAGATCAACTATGCTGTGAAGTAATTTTCACAAGCGACTGATAAAACCATGCTGTTCTCCAAAATTAAGATATCTGGCACCGAATAAGCACAAATATAGACTAAATATGCAACTATCTTACCCTGACTGACAACTTAATAGACCCAAACCAGATCCCACCTGCGGAAGGACTGTAGCATGTGTGGTCTTGCTTTGCTACAGTTGGCAATACTGTGAGAAATGATCAATCAGGATAAATAACTTGAAGGTGAAGTGCTTTCTGATAGTACTTAAAACAGTCTTCCAAAATATACAGATTTAATGAAAAGAGGAAAAATTTAGTGACGATAACACCATCATTGAAAAACAAAGCCTGTTTCTAGGGAAGCAGCAATATTTTCCTTTTTAATAGAAACAGACTGTGACAAGGAACTTTGAAAATTCCAGTCTCTGAACTCAAAAGTCAAGAGTTAAGTAAATTTCATTATTTTTGTAGGTTTGACAAATTAATTCAGAACACTGTTCTTGGCAAAGTTTATGCATTCTGGAATAATAGGTTTCACAGCTCAAAAATCATGAATTGCTTAAAATCCTTTTCTAAAAAAGTCTTCTTTGTTTTTCACTATGAAACTCAAAGAAAAAAAGTCCATGCTCCTAAAATTTCAGAAAACACAGGTAAACAAACAACAACAAAACTCTTTTAGAGCAACTGCTAATTCTCCCCTTTACAAAGCAGGTTGGCAGTGTACCTGAGATAATTTCATTTATCATGGTGATGCTGACCTTTGAAATTTTTTGGTAGGAACTGTTGTCCTGCCAAGCGCAAGGAAAAAATCTCTCTTGTCTAGGAAGCTGCCTTTTCGACTGAGCCATGTGCCCTAAGCGTGGCCCCAGGCAAGCGTTCTGGAGGTTCCTGGTTTCTGAACCAAGTCTTGTGCCTGTGGGCTGGCTGGTGGTTTAGTGAAAAATAAAGACAGAGGAAGCTTGAATATTCTCCACCATAATTCAGAAGAATAGGTATAGACTAAAACTACAGCTTATTGGAAAGAGGGTTATTTTAGGTGAGACTTGAGAGATACGTCATTATCAACCAGATCAAAAATGGAGGGAGGATGAGCTACTGTCCTGTTGGTTTTCAGTACCTTTGACTCTCCTACACTGGAGTGTATACTGACCCTAAGTGTGTGAAGAAGCTATGAAAGGGTTTTGAACAGGGGTTGGTAATCATTTTTGGGAGTGGAATGACCACTGAGACTAGAGAGTACAGAAAGCCTTGGACGAGTGCTAGGGTCAGACAATGACATCAGCGGGGAAGTTTCTAGAGTTTGGGGAAGTGGAATGCAAGAGACAGAGGGAAGACTGATGCAAGACATTGAGCAGGGATAAAGGAGAGGACTGTGTGTGGTGGCATGGAGATCTGCTGTGCATGTCCCTTTGAAGAAGGACTTGTCTTGATGCAGGGCAGGCTGCAACCATTCACATGATCTCCTGTGGCATCTCCCCTTCCAGGGACTCACATCTCCGGGCTGACTGAGGAAGAGTCGTAAAGACCTCTGATACGGGGAGCCTTCTTAAGCCAGTGTATCTCCTCATTCCCTGTGGGCTCAGTGTGTCTGTCACTGGGACTGTGTTTCAGCTTGATTTCACTCTTTGTGCAGTAAAATGCAGCCTCAGCCTCCTTACATCCCCCCAAGGCCACATCCAAATACAACTCTTGAGCACTAATCATTTCAGATAGCTTCCTCGGGACCCTGCGGCAGGGTCCTTGGCAGATGTGAGGAGATGTACAGACACTAAGAACCAGTGTGTGGTGTTATTTGCCAGACAAGAGCCAGAAGAGCAGAGAGGGATGGAAAGGCAAGCTTAGTGTGGGGCACCTGGACTTGGGAGGCTTGAGGCCTATTCCTGTAGTGACACCCAGTAACTGAACCCAGTGGCAGGTTGAGTGTCCTTATCTCAAATGCTTGGGACCAGGAGTGTTTCACATTTTGGATGTTTCCGGGTTTTGGTATGTGTGAACATGCATAATGATATATGTAGATGGGACTCAAGTCTAAATGTGAAATTTATTTATGCTTCTCATACACATTACATATAGTCTAAGATAATTTTCTGCAGTACAGTAGTTTTAGTGTCCCTATGTTTTGCCTGGGGCCTAGCAAATAAGGTCAGATGTGGAATTTCTAACTGTGGTGTCATACCTGTGTTCAAAAAGTTCCAAATTTTAGATTTTCAGACTAGGGATGCTCAGCCTGCGCTTTTCTTTTGAGGCTGAGACTAAGGGGAAACAACTTGGTCACAGATGTGTTTCATACTAGCCTTTCCTGACGTGCTATAATCATACCATTCTGAACCACATCCAGTTTTTTAAATATACCTCACCCTTTTTTTTTTTTTCAAAACTTTTAAGTCTTTATACATGATGTTACCCCTACTCCCCTTCTATCTACTCTCTTCATTTCTGCTCATCCTGGAGGCCATCTGGGATGCATTTGGACCTGGTTTAGGAGAACAGTCACTTGCTCCCAGAGCATCTTGATTTCCTGCAGTGCAGCACTGCCTGTGGGATATTATAATTGCCTATTTTCTGCTTTGTGTTCTCTCTCAAAGTTTATAAAGTTCATCAGAAAAGAGATTTTATCTGAGTTATCGGAAGCTTTATTCCTACCATCTAGTCTGACTGCTGAGGCAGAGGGGATGGCAATAAGTTATTGCTGAATGAATCAATGATAATTAAAAGAAAGACTTAGGAAGGAGTAATGTCCAAATTTAGTGTAAAGTCAGAGGGAGAAGAGTACACAAAGATAGTAGGGAGGAGTGGCCTGGAGGTAAAGGTAATTTATTAAACTTAGCTGGAATTTATTGACTTCCTAGTGTTGGACACTTAGCTCCTCCCAACATTTGCTTAACAATTTGCTTCTATAAACAATGTTATCATAAACATTTCACATATAGATTTTGTGCACATTTGGAAATTATGTTCTGAGGATAAATTGATAAAAGTGGAATTTCTGTTAAAGAATTTCCTGTTCGATGTTTGATATCCTTTACTGTCAATCTATACACTGGAAACATGTAATTTTTGTGTTTATTTCCTAGGACTAAATTATTTAACATTTTTAATAAGATGTTCTTTTATTTATAAAAATATTTTGTGGCAAAATATGTATACAATGAATTTACTATTTTAATTGTTCTTGAGTATACAAGTCAAGGGCATTCAGTATATTCACAATATTGTATAGTCACTAGCACTGTGCATTTCCAGAACTCTTTTTCATCATTCCAAATAGAAGCTCTGTACCTATTAAATAACTCTCCATTTCTCCCTTCTCATCTATTTTTGAGAATTCGTTGTATGTTTTAGAAAAGAAGTTTGGGCTTATTGTATTTTTGTGCAGCAATAGTAACTAGTGGCTCGAAAACCTCTCCACTCTGCAGTAAGCCAACTGCTATGAACATGCGTGTATCTTTACACCAGGGAAGGAGCTTGAGAAAATACTGTGCAGTCTCATAGTGTTGTAGAATGAAAAATGTTAGAGCTTCCTAGACCTAGAAGAACATCTTTTTGTTATAAACAAGTGTTCCTCAATCAATCTGAAAATTTCTCATTTCATAATTTAAAATAAGTCAAGACCAACTTGTTTAGGATTTTGGAATTCCAATCTAGAAATAAAATATGGGAGGATTCTCCATTTTTGCCAAGAAACACTCAGTTCTAAATGAGGTTTGATTGACCTAAAGTGGTGTAGCACTTTTAAGGAATACTGTATTTCAAAATCTTTATAGAAGATTATAAGGAAAAAATTAATTTTTGCCCTGAAATGACTGCCCAGAGAAGGAGATTCATATTGAAGGTTGCACTTAAGTTTTCTATTTCTACCTTGTGGGCCACTCTCGTGAAAGGTTAGAAATACTCAAGAATGAGACATGAGATTCAGAGTGGAATCTATTGCTGATAGGGATCCTGAGGTTAAGGTGTGTCTGGAGTGCTTCAAACAATAGCAATTTGCAGCTCTGCTAATTATTGACTTCTGCCTATCTCTTACTGTTAGAACTACTAAGCAAAGAGGCATTGTATGGAAGCTCTGTTTATAACAAGAGGGAGAATTTATGAAGGATTAACTTGCTTTCATCTTTTTACCTTTTAAATAGGAGATCAGTCTCCCAAACTGAATTAAAGGGAGGTGTCTTCTTAAAGGCTTTGAAGTTTCTCTTTGCAAAACAGTCGAGTTTATCTGAGCCCTTTCCCTGTGAAGAAAAAGCACTTCAAGCAACAGATTTCCTTTCTGTATTCCTTGTGCTTTATAAATTAACAGAAGTTATGTAGTAAAAAAGAAATAGGTCTAATAAGGAATAGGGGATAAACCAAGCCCTCTAGGATATAACCCAACACCGCTAGGCTCATGTTCATGACAGAGCAATCTCACAGAGATTAAAAAGTTTTTCTTGTGCATTCTGGAAGCATCAAAACCTGAGGACAAGGGTAAGGTTAACAAGGAAAAAGATACAAATAACAATAGGCCCTTAAGATAGCTGCATCTTGAGCTGTTCAAATTCAAGGCGAGTGTTGTTTGATGATGGGGCTTTTTATATTTCAATCTTTGAAAAAATATGCAATGAATGAAATCATGTGCAAAATAGCTAAGATTTATATATAAGTCACCGGTTTTGGTGGCTGCCCTACCTGCAGAAAGATTTTCAGCTAAGAGCGCACTCTGGGGCAGTCTTAGGGCTGCCTCACTCTGCTGCCAGTGCTCTCCTTTAGCAGCTCTGAATGCATCGCCTCTCTGGGACTAGTTTCCTTATTTGTACAAGGGGAATACGTGGGAGGAAATAAAAAAGCTACTTCCGTAGGTACTCACTTTATGTGCTTCTAAAATGTTTTACAGTAACTTTATTTTATTAAGAAGAAAGGAGACTGGGTTAAGTGAAGCTGTGTATGTGAAAGATCTGGTCATCTGGGTGGGATGACATATGAAGTGGTCGCTTATGCGAAGTTGGTGACTTGGCTCTGTTGACCCCAGGACTCTGGACAAATGACAAAGCCTGCCTGGACTCTACTTGGGTGATGGTAAAGTGGGGACATCAGGGCACACCCATCTCTTTGCACTCCAATATTAAGTCTTGAAAAGCAAGCAGTTGTTTTCTTTTCATTTCAGTAGGGCACTGGGAATATTTTCTACTGGCTGAGATCAGAAATGGAAAGTCTATTTACGTGAGGCAGACGCCATTTCCCACGCAGCTGCTGGAAGTCATCTCTCTTGGGTGTTCTGTTGTTTGGATGTCCTGTGTACTCATTTTGTGAAAACTGGGTAAGCTGAGGCAGTGATTATGCCTGCAAAGCTTGGGCGCAGCTGCTTCCAGGCCTTGCATGTGTAAGGGCTCTGTTTTCCAGATTTTCTTTCTTTGTTGTTTTTACTGGCTCCCACCTATGGATATGATACATATAACAATTTTGGTACTTTTAATTTAGTGTGTGACATGTTTTTCTAAAATTATAATTCTACATTTTGTAATAATTTTGGATTTACAAACAAGTTGTAAAGATAGTATAAAACGTCCCTTGTATCCCTCCTCCTCAGTTCCCCCCATTATTACTTTTATCTGTGTACATATATAGAATACACACATACACACATAGTGCATATATATGTATGCTATACATCTATATCTGTATCTACATATGGTTTTTCCTTTTGGTTCAGGTTTTTTTTTTTTTTTTTTTTGGTGTTAACTACTCAGCCCCAGATAAATGCCATCTATATAAATCTCAGCTCAAGATGTCCAGCCACACTGAGGAATGCGTTAACTTAACATTCCTGAGGAAGTCCCTCTGTATCCTTCTTTGGTCTCAACCAGCTGCCCTTCCTGCCTGAGGATTCCCCTTCCCTATCTTCTGGACTAGATTTCCTGTTCCTAAAACCAATATTTTTTCTCATCCTTGGTTCACTTATTCATAAGCTTTTAAAATAGCTTTCTGAGAAAAAGATACATGGGAAATAAAATTTCATATGCCTAAGAATATCTCTATTCTAGCTCCACACTTGGTAGATAAGCAGGTTTTATATAGAATTTCCCTCTCAATTCCCATGCTACTGTTGGGATAACTGAAGCCATTCTAAATAAGAGATTTTGTGACACATCTGTTTGGGTTTTTACCTCATGCTATTTTTTTTTTTTCTGACACAAGGTCTGGCCATGCAGTTTAGGCTGGGCTTGAACTCACTATGTAGCATAGGCTGGCCTCGAACTCACTATGTAGCCTAGGCTGGCCTCGAACTCACAGCAATTCTATGTCTCAGGCTCCTGAGTGCTGGGATTACAGGTATTCACCACCATGCCTGGCTGTGTACTCCTTTCTAGTGCTACCTGTTCATATTTCCATGTTGTGTTGTTGCAATGTCTTCTTTTGGTTAATACTAGAGTTTTCTTGGTGAGTATACCTTCCCCCTCCATAGGGTCTTGTTTCTTCCACGTTGCTTTTTTCTGTTTGTTATGGCCTCTTCTCTCTCTCACTATGTAGTGACAGACCATTTCCTTACAATTCCGGTTGCATGTGCACACAGGATAGATTAAAAAGTTAAAAAGTGGATTGGAAAATAGCAACAAACAGGAAGCTCTGATGCACAAGGTTCTTGCTGTCAAGTGATAGGTCTGGGTTGATGAGTTGAGTAACCTCCGTTATAAAGTGTTGTCAGGTGTTTCCTCCTGAGTAAGTCATATTCTCCAGAGAAGACTTGTCTCATCTCCTGCCTGGAAGGTGGAGCCTGTGGCCAGCATTTCAAAAGCTGAGTGGAGGAAGAAGCAGTGAGGAGCCTCTAACTCGTTCCCTTGTTGCACACATGTGAACCCACTGTTAAGCCTGAGAAGATTCAGTGCAGAGACTGGGCTTTAGCTCTCTTATGAGAATAAATCTCCGTTTTGTTTTTGTTTTTGCTCCGGAGGAGAAGAGCAATCGGCACTCTAATGAGTTACTTAGGTACCTACCAATCAATCCTCTGTATTTGGGTCACCCAAATTTACTCCTACTTTCAGGGACACTAATAGGGCTTTGAAGCACTATATGAATCAATTTGATTTTCAACTCTCTTGCATGATTACGAGGACTTGAGCCTTCATTTGTGACTCCTACACTTAGTTTTTAGTATCCAAAGTCATTGCTGTTGAGTTGGGCATGCTGGCGCACGCCTTTAATCCCAGCACTCAAGAGGCTGAGGTAGGAGAAGCATTGTGAGTTCGAGGCCGGCTTGGGCTACAACATGAGCGTGAAGCCGGCCTGAGCTACATAGTGCGACCCTGCCCCAAAACACTAGGGCTGGAAGTTTGGCTCAGTGACTTAAGCACCTGTCTGACAACTGTGAGGTTAGTGAGTTCAATCCCCAGTGCTGCCCCCGCCCAAAAAAAAAAAAAAATCATTGCTGTTATCTTCTTTGTCCTCTTCTTTTTGTTGTCTATCTATTCCTGCTGTAACAAAATCTGATTCTGCCATTTTAGTGGCATTTCAGCAGAAAAAAGATTCAGTAGCATACATTCAGTGGATGAATACATTCTTCCTGCTAACTTTGCAGCTGATACTGGATGTTAATGCTGTTCTTATTATATTCTTCTCTTGACTTCTTCACTTTCACTTGACTACTGTACTTGTCTATCTCATACCTATGCGGTCAGGAGGGAGTTTACCCAGTACTTTTAGACAAACAGTTTTTCAGTTATAATTGTAAAGCATTTATCTGATCAAAATTGTTCTGATCTTTTCATTTTAATGACACAGAGACCAAAGAAAAGAAAGACTAAATGATTATAGAAATCCTAGGAATGTAGCAAATCAAATATTCCAATTATATTATTCAACAAATTTTCATTCCCACAACAAATATACTGCCATAGTTAAGTACCAAATGAATGGTGCTTGCTGTCAATAGGTTCAAAAGTGAAAAGTACTTGTAATAAAACAATTCCCCAGCAAAAATGTCTTTAGACAATAGCTTGATGGAAAATTACTACATAAATTCTACAAAGGCAAAAGGCTACTGGAGTTTGTTGGCTTACATTGTTAGCATTACTTTACCACTGGAAGCAGTAGTAAAGTAGTAAGAAAAATAACATTTAAAACACATCATAAAAGTTGAGATTCCTTTGTAACCTTAATCATTACAATGTTATTTTAATTTGATTAATACTTTTCTACATACCAACTGAAACCTGCGCAAATATTTGTGTTCTTTGACACTTGTAACTACTGTTTATTTTTATCATTGAAATACTTAAATTTATGTAGACTTAATATCTTCCATTATTTCCTCTAGAAGTTTAGACTCAGTGTACAGACTGGGCTTTAGCTCTTTTCTGAGAATAAATCTCCATTTTGGTTTTTTTTTTTTTTTTTTTTTGCTCCAGTGGAGAAGAGCAGTCTGCACTCTGATAAGTTGCCAACTCTGAGGAAAACTAAAGAAGATATCAGTACAAGTACGAATGATATATCTGAATTGATGCTTTATCAGAATTGTATTATGAAACTGGAGCTTTTGCATTTATTCATATACTGGACAATTTAAGTTCCTAAAATGAAAACAAATAAGAAAAAATAGAGAATTAATGCGTATCTGAAACAAAGATTGTAACATTTTTTTGAATGCCTACATTATGCTAGGCATTTTTTGCTACCTCAGTGTAGGCTCTGAAGTTACCATGTTGAATTAAATCTTTGCTTATAGTTTTTTTTTTTTGTAAAGAATAAAACCTTCTAGGGTTTTAAAACAAGAGCTTCGTATAGATAATGCACTCTGCTAGGAGTTTGAGGTGAGGAATATGTTCTGAGACCTGCAATGGATGCCTGAATCTGTGGATAATATATAACCCTATCCATTTAGGTCTATATCAATTGCTGTTCAAATGTGATCAGATACCAGGCTGGTGTATGTGGCTTTAACAAATAAATGAATGCCTTAGTCAAGGGGATAAAGCAATGAGGTTGTATTTGGAGGCAGGAAAAAAAAAACCCTCCATATTTTCATTTTTATAGCAAACACATTTGGGATGGCCAGGTATATTGTCTATTATTAGTAAGACTTTAAATTCCTATCCTTCTGTTTCCAAGTATTTTTTGTTTCACTTCTAGGATGAAGGCTCACTATAACTACTCTAAAAACAAGATGATTGTCACTACTCTTCTCTGATTATGTTGCCAGAACACTGTTAGATAATTTCTGTTTTCGTGAGGGTGTGAATTCTTAACTCTGTACATATTACACCTGGCTTTAAATCATGCAGTGTTTCCACACAGTAATAGAGTTAATCTGCCCTGCTGTAGGTAGGCTCTGGTGCCTCCTATACTTTTTTGTGAATTGAGTTTCTATTACCATCTTCTTCCAGAAGAGCTCATTTGAAGACTTGATTTGAATGCTATCCTTTCTTGTTATCCAACTTCTTCAACTCTGCCAGAAATGTGCCAACAGGTCCTTTAGCCTCATTAATAATTTTTATATTTTTCAGTTCAAGTGTATTCCTGAATCTGTGTAACCATTCCTTTTTTGCAGCAAAAAGTTTGGTGTCACTGATCCTAGGACATCATTTGCTTAAGTCTTTGTAGCTCAGTTCTTTATGACGTGACATACCATCAGTTAGAACGCATATTCTGCTGAAGTCTTCCATTCACAAGTTTAATGTCTTTCTTATCTTAACTAAGTAATTATGCACCATGACTCTAACTTTTGTAGTCTGAGGCACCAGTGAAACTAGCATAAGTTTCTTTCTCGTTCTTCACAGTTTGAAGGGCACATCTGTTTTTACTATAGATCTTAACAAGCTCAGCATACAATATTTTAAAAAATCTCTTTATTAAGTCAAAAACTTTGAACTATTCACTTAAAGGAAGCACTTTACAGCTTCTTGTTGGCACATGCTGATTGCTAGCATTACTACTCTTATACTTTGGGGCTATTATTAAGTAAAACAATGGTTACTTGAACACAGTACTGGGATACTGGAGGAGTTGATGTAATAACTGGTAGGTGCTAACTGACCAGTGCGCAAGCAGCACAGACAGCGTGGATTTGCTGAAGAAAGGGATGATTTGGGTCCTCAGTGGGATAGGGAGAATGAAGTAGGATGGTGCAAGATTTCACCATGCTATCTAGATGGAATGAATTTTTAAAGAAAAATTTTCTGGAATTTAAAAATTTAATATTTTGGGCTGTAGTTCACCATGGATAACTGAAACTGCAGAAAGTGAAATTGTGGGTAAGGTAGGGGGACTACTGTAATGTACTCAATAGCAATTGTCTTCAAGGAAAATAAATTGGTATTCATACTTAGGATAGAAATATACTCTATTAGAGCTTGCTGTGAAGAAATACATATATTCAGTTAATCCTCATTATTTGCAGATTCTGTATCTACAAAGTCTCATACTTGCTAAAATTTATTTGTAATCCCAAGATTAGCACCTTCTGTGATTTTGCAGTTACTTGTAGACATGCATAAAGGCGAGAGAAATGTCAGTTGCCCAGTTGTCCTGAGGTTGTGCAAGGTCGTTCTCTGCCTTCTTGTTTCAGCTTCCTACTATAAACAAGCATCCTTTTTGTGATTTATTTAGTGCTACACTGTTTTGCCATTTCACACTTTCTGTTAGTGATTTTGCTACTTAAAATAGTCTATGAGTATAACACTGAAGTCCAAGAAGACTGAGTATAACTTATGAAGAAAATACATGATAGATAAGCTTGGTTTAGGCCTGAGCTGCAATGCTGTTGGCTCTGAGTTCAATGTTAATGAGTCAATTGTGTATATTACATAGGAGTCTTTAAATAAAAACATATATATTATGGTTTGGACTTGGAATGCCCCCCAAAGACTCATGTGTTCCGAGGTTGGACTTTTGGAAAGTGATGGATCATGAGGGTGCTGTACTCATCGGTGGGTTAAACCATTGATGAATGTGCAGTTAGGAGATGGGACCTGTTTGGAAGGGGCGGGTATGACCTGGAAGGGCTCGTCTCCCTCCCCACCTCCTTCCCTCACTCTGCTTTCTGGCTGTCATAACCTGAGCAGCTTTTTATTTGCCATACCCTTCTGCCATGCTATTTCTCTCTTGGAGCCAGTTCACTGTGAACTGAAATCACTAAAAATCATAAGCCAAAATAAACTCTCCTCCGTGAATTTATGGGTGCCTGGTATTTCGTTTCAATGATAAGAAAAGTGACAAAGATAATGCATAACACAAAGTTGTGTATTGATCAGTTGACAGAAATGTGTGTGTGTGTGTGTGTGTGTGTGTGTGCAGGGGCTTCCTGTCAGGAGTTTCCTATTGTCTTTTGCCTGGAGCAAAGTTTCAGATTTTTGCTAATCAGATGATCCATGTAACTTCATTGCACAAAATCACTGTAACAGCAAGAACTGACACACATTGTGTCTCATACATGTACTGAAAATAGTTTTACACATACGAGATAGATGGGAAACAAACAACAATTATCATCAAGGAGAATATATCTGACTTGGAAGATAAAACATAAATACATAAAAGTATACAAATAGAAACACACAAAAGTATACAAATAGAAAAAAGTGTACAAAAAGTATACAAATAGAAGTATACAAATACTTTACAGAGGTCAAGTAAAATGCATTGGCAGTTAAATGGAGAATGAATCTCCTGAGCTAATTCTTAGTGTTCAAGTGAAACATTTTCTTGCCCTTCTTCCAAAATGAACACCACCACAACCAACTGCCTAGCTACTTTCTACTTATATTTTTAGTACAAAAACAGATAAACACATCCATGTTAATTTTCTATAAGACTTGCTTTCTGATTTACTAAGGCCCAGTGGAAAAAGCTGTCTAGGTCCTATAATACTTATGGAAGACCAGCCTTGTGCCTATGGGAGACCCACACTTTCACTGGGAATCACACGGGAAACCAAGCCTCCAAAAAAGCACTGCCTCCTTGCTCCATGGTGGGGTTATCCAGAAGGAACTCCCAATGCGGGTAGTACCACTCTCCCCTCTGCACCTCCTCCTGCATTAGCTAGTCTGAAATTCCTCCTCAGGAAAAGTAGTGAAATACATAGGGTTTCCTACCCTAATCAGTATTCAGTTCAAAGGATTGCAGTATGGTTCCATTTCCTTGTTGTATTTGTGAAATAGTTCACCCAGTGAAGACAATAAGGATATATTGCACTGCTACTTTGCTTTTTCTGATGTTCAGTATCTGGAAGATGTGATTTTTAAGAATTCAGCAGTGAAGGTCTTGGAGTTTGGCTCAGTGGCTTTAGTGCCTGTCTGGCAGGAGCAAAGTTGTGAGTTTGATCCCCAGTGCTGCCAAACAAACAAACAAACAAACAAACATGTCATTTAAAAAAAGAATTCAGCAGTGAATGCAACAGGACTTGAGCTTTTCTTTGTTGATCATTGGCCAATGGAAATAGGAAAATTTCACAGTCAAGATGGGAATCCCTTTGCTTTGTTGCTGGCTACTGCTTTGTTTTTGTTTATTTTCATTTTTTCCACAAGGATTGAACCCTGGGCCTTTGCAATGAGCTATATACCCAGCCCTTTTGTTTTGCTTTTATTTTGTGACAGGGCCTTCCTAAGTTGCTAAGATGCCCAGGCTGGGCTCTAATTTTGGATTTTCTTGCCTTTGGTTCCTATAGAATTGAGACAACAGGAGTGAGCCACCTCACCTCCCCTTGTTCAGGAAGCACTCTTTATATCTGTGCCACATGGTCTTCTCTTTCAGTCCAATCATGCACACTAGGCATTATTATTCCAAGGTGCACACATTGGAATAATATGCATGTATTTCTATATTTTCTGCATGACCTATTCTATCCCACTCACATGGGCAGTGACCACAGTAGCAGATTGCCCTGGATATAGCAGGGCAAGAATGAACTCACCATTCCAGAATTTCTCTCATACGCTGTTATGTACATATTCCACAGCACTTGGAAACACAAACACAGGCTCTCCTCCCCAACCGCCCACCTCTACTCACCACAAACAAGTACACATGCCTCTTGTACACACATTTAATTAGGCCAACAGAATTTTAAAACCTCGATGTCAAATTTAGACAACTATTCCCTGATCCATCCAAATCTTGGCCATTGGATAACTGACATACCAACGCTGACCACTTAAATATGAAAGAAAGGATTCTCCTGTGGGACAGGGCAAAGAAATAATGTTGACTGTGAAGAGCTGTGCAGAAGCCTGGCTGAAGAAAGAGACCATTGATGGAAACCATGAGCCTGTAAGCCCCCTTCTGAGAGTCAGACCTCCACATGGAGACTACTTAAGTGTGTGTTCTGGTGCCTGTACTGATTGGCATTTCTTGTTACTACATTGAGTGTATTGGTTGTGCTGACCTTATGTGGGTGGCTCTTTTTTGTGTGAGTCCAAGACTGAGTGGCTCCCAGATGAATTCTAGGCCTTGGCAGAAAGCACAGTTGTGTATCACTGACTTAGTCATACATGGAAAGCATCATTTTAAACACTGTCTTTTCCTCTTGAGGGGCAAGGAAAGCATGACAGTTGCCATTTCTGGAGGTATACTGCCATCCATTATAAAATGATTCGACTGAAGAGAATCAGCTGAACACAAGAGCTGGGTCAGTGAAGTGGCAAGTAGTGGCATGTCCTTCCCATATACCCACCCTAGTCAGATTATTTACTTGTTTCTATTTTGTTTTTTGGAGAAACAGAGTTTCACAATGTAGTGTAGGCTTGCCTTAAACTTGCTTGTGCAGTACAGACTGGCCTCAAATTTATGGCAGTCCTCCTGTCTCTGCCTCCACAATGCTGGGGTTGCAGGCATATGCCATCATGCCTGGCTCTATCCAGATCTTGAAGCCACAGAGTTACCTACTTTCTGACATTTTCCCTGCATTCATTCTTAAGACCAGTGACACCTAAAGTCCCATTCCAGATACACACATGGGAAAGAAACTTGGGGCAGTGCCAGTCCAAGATGGTTGCCACTGCCAGTGACCTGGAACTGCAAAGGGTAAGTAGGCCAGCCTCACACCTCTAGTTCCTATTTTTTTGTTTTGCTAAAGTGCCTCTGGGCACTAGCATGGCCTTAACTGCCTAGTAACTCTTTATGGAGGCTACTAAGAATAATAGCACTAGTAGCTACATAGTGGCCCATAGATTCCTATTTGACCCATCTCAGAGAAGTCAATGAGGAGCTCTTCCATTTATGCAGACCTATCTTGGTGCTGCTGCCTGCACATTTAGAGCTCTTGAGTGTTCTGCTTCAGCCCCAGTGTTCTGATGGGTTGATGGGATTCCTTTTCTGCTTCTGAATTCTTGTTAAGGAAACCTTGTCTTGCCCATATTCCCCTCAGCCCAGCAAGTTCTTGCTCACTGCTGTATCAGACATCTGACAGAGGATAAATGTCCTGTCCATGGTGGAGATCTTCTGAGTGCCTGGATTTGGTACCAGAGAAGAGGGATCATTGCTGTCACTGTACCTGACCATGTGTTTCAGGAACCTTTGAGACTGGCTTGAGGGAATAGTTTAGAAAGGTTTGGAGATGTCAACTGAAAAAGTAGAGCTGGAACACCTTAGACTATACTTGATGGGAGATTCTGAGTCACAGCTCAGAAGACCAGAAGGATGATTGAAGTCTTGCCAGTAAAGACTAGGCTTAGGAGGTTTCTGCTGAGGGGAATGACCACAATGGTTCTTAGATGCTTGTCAGAAATTTTGTCTGCATTTTATTCATGTACCGAGACTTTGCCTGAGACTAAGATTAAAGGTGGTGAACTAATTAATGTTGGAGAAGAAATTTTAAGGCAGTCTAATGTTGAGGCCATGGCACAGCTGCTGTTGGGAGATCTATGTTGAGAATCAAGGCAAAGTGCTCAGCAGAATAAATCAAAACATTTTGAGTTTGGCCAGAAAGGAAGCTGCAGTAAGGATGCAGCCTGCAAAGATGGGACAGAGGAGGAATTGGTCACTGAAAAGACAAGTAAGATAATGTGAAGTGTTTTAGAAGAAGACAACAGAAAAGATATCCTGATGGCATCAAAGAAGCAGCCAATTCCACCCTTACGAGCCTCAAAATTGCAAAAGTGAAAGACTGCTTTAAGAGAGCCACAGAGCACCATGTTCCAGAGTAGCAGTAGCCTATGGACATTGTTCTTGGGATTGGGTGCATAGGCACTACAGCCAAGACAGAAGGAAACCTGGCTACTGCTCCAGTTGGCATCAGACCGTGGCATCACCCACATGGTGCTGGTTTTAGGTGCATGAAGAATGGGAGAGTGGCGGGGTCAGGAAGGATTCCACTCAGATTTCAGAAGAAGGCTTGGAAGGCAGTGTGCCCTGAAAGGGCAGTGTATGAAGCTGCGTCAAGCCAAAGTTGTAGTGGAGACCGCAGTAGTTTGGTGAGACCAGAAACATGGATCACCTGAGGAAAAGTGTGAGGGAACAGAGCTGACCCCAGAGAAAAGCCATGGAAGCTACAAAAACTGGAAGTGCTGTATGGGTGGGGCCACCCAAGACTTTTGGAGCTCATGACTTGCAACAGATTGCTGAAATTGCTGGAAGTGGAATTGTGTTGTTTTATGTTTGCCCTGCTGGATTTTGGTCTTTATTCCCATTCCTTGCTCCCCCACATTTGTAACTTTTGGAATGGAAATGTCTGTCTTGTGCCATTGAATGTTGGAAGTGTTCAACTTTATGTTTGTGTAGAGACTCACAGCTAAGAGTTAATTTTAAATTTTAGGGGGAGATTTTGGACTTAGAGTTTTCAGCAATACTCAACTGTTAGGACTTTGTCAAGTCTTAGAGACAGACTAAGTGCCTTTTTTGCATAAAAGGCTGTGCATGTATCTTTGGTGGACCAGGGCTAGAATGTTATGACATGGGTCTAGATGTTCTCTCAAAGCTTCATGTGGTCATAAGTGCTGCTTCTTCAGAGGTGGCTCAATCTAGAGCATGTAATACTGGAATTGATTCATGGTACAATGCTAGGATCAAGGGCCTTTGGGTTAATGCACGACTGCTACTTGCCATAAGTAGCCTAGATAAGACATAAGGGATAGGAACTGCTATTTAATGTCTTTACTCTGGTTTATCTTCCCTGATATCAAAAGATCGTTCTGTTTGTAATCTATATCTAATCTATATTTCTGCCAAGTTTCAGTTCTTGTTTTTTTCCATTTAGAAGTGAACCAGTTTTAAGTGTTGAGTTTAAAATCAAAGACATTTCAATTCAGAGATGCATAAAGTTAGCTTAACATGTCCATTTTTCTAGGTGAGAGAGTTGTAGTAATCTGACTTTTTCTATTACTTAAACTGATATCAAATTCTCAAAGGAACTTTAGAAATCTGAGCAAAATTTCAGCCAAAGATTGACTTTATTTTGGTGCCTCTCTCTACTTTTCTCCTTTTCTTTTCATACCTGAGTCCAACAGAAGAGTCTGTAACCCAGATGTAGACACATGCTGACCATTTCTACACTGGATCAATGAGCCCCAGGCTTTGAGCATGCAGGCCATTCTAAATTGCTTTGGCTTCCCCCTCCTCCTCCTTCCATTTCTCTTCTCCTGTTCCCTCCTCCTTCTTCCTTTTTGTCCTCCTCTTCCTTATTTACCTCTCCTTCTACTTCCATACCTGGGCTTTTAATATTGTTTCTCCAGAAACACATCTTGCCTCTCTTCCTCTCTTCTGTCTCCCTTTTTCCCTCTCTGTCCTTTCCCACTGGGCTTATTAATCTAATACTTGGAACAGTTATTCCCAAATTTTCTTTGGATTTTCTCTGTGCCCTGAGTTTCTTTACTCAGATTTTGTCTTTTTCCCATCAATTTGTGAAGGTTTTTTTTTTTTTCTGAGTGAGAGTCTCCCTTTTGCCATCACCTCTTCATAGCCTTTACCAGAACATTTGTCCTTCCAGACTCACAAGTAGTGTAAAGAGAACTTAGAACAGCTTATCTGGGCTTGGATTGTTGAATGTCCTTGGTGTTGGTGGGCAGAACTTAGAAGAGGAAGTCCGTCAATAGCAGGTGTCCTTGGACATGAGCGATTTACACAATTGTACGCTGTCTTTGTGGTTGGCTGCCATTTTATGATTTCAAGGTTATAACAGTAGACTGACGGAGTAACTGTAAATAACGCCAAAATTTGTAAAGATGTAACTCATAGAAGGGAAGAAGAAAGATTCTCAAAGGTAGGACTGAAAGCACTGAGTCCAACTAAGGCTTCTTACAAATAAATTATTCACAAGTTTTACTAGAGCTAGGACCATAACTCAAGCCTATAGGCTCCTCATTTAGTGTTTTTCTATTTCAAAGTAGTCAATGATAAGCACATGCATATTTGTTTGCTAATCACAATAGTTCAATTGTACCTCCCCTTCTCCAGTTGTGAGAACCAAAAATTTTTCCAGACACTGGGAAATATCTCCTAAGAAGCAAAATTACCTCAAGTTGAGAATCCCCTGAGAAGCAAATTCACTGCTCTGAACAACGATTCCAGTAGAAGAATTTGTTCTGAACATATGCTTTAATTTCTCTTGTGTAAGTGCAGGAGTGAAATGGTTGAGTTAGGACCAGGAGTTTGGCTCAGTGCTTAAGCACCTGCCTGGTGGGCGTGAGGTTGTGAGTTCAATCCTTGGTACTGAGGTACAAAACAAAACAGATTGGGTCATAGAAGCTTATGGTTAACTTTTTGAAAAACCAAAAAATAGTTTTCAAGTTATTGGAAGTTCTTGCCATCATGTATGAAAGTTCGAATTTGAAATCCTTTTCAACACTTGGTGTGGTTAATTTTTATAGTTTTAAACTTTCTAATACAAGCGAGGAGGTATCTCATGGTGCCTTTAATTTGCATTTCCCTGATGACTAAGAATGTTGGTATCTTCATGTGCTTATCTTCTTTGGTGGAGTCTTTCAGGGGACATTGATCTTTATTACCTGATTGAGAGTGTCTTAAAAACCATGTTTCATATATTTTGTTTCTTATATTTTTTTATTGTTTCAGATTGAAGGGTAAATCTGATTCCTTATCATCTCTCTTGGTTGGAAACAGGACTCTGAACCCCCACCCAAATGTGTTTTTTTGACAGTTACTCACAAGCACGTAATTCCATGTTATTTTTACCCTCCATTTTCAATTTCTAAGCCTCAGACTTTTCCTTTCTTGCTTTTGGTTTTCAATATTAGTTTGCTTAATAAGAGTTTTATCACATGTTATCTTTGCTTAGTATTGTTTGTTAATTTCTGCTACACATCTTTAAAAATACAAAGGGACCTGAAGGATGCTCACAAAATCTGGTTTAGTAATTAGGACACCCAAAAGAATTGAGAGGATAAATGGGAAAGATGAATAGAAATTAACAATGACATCTATTTCCAGGTACAGGTTTACTTCTGGTGTCCTTACAAGTAAATTGGTATAAAAGAAAATAAGTTATAAAATAGGTTTTATTAAAATTAAAACAGAAGTGTAAAATTAAGAAAACAATAAGGCAATCCAGAGATAGGGAGAAAATATTTGCAACATATTTAACTTTAGTCAACTGAAAATTAATAATGGTCAAAATGTGTTAAATACTTCATCAAAGGTGATACCTAGGAGAGGTAACCACATACAAGAATGCTCATTATTTGTAGTCATCAGGGAAATTAAAACTAAAATTACAGTGATACCTGTGTACACCTGTAAGAATGCCTATTATGAAAAGGAGTGACAATGCCAAATGAACTGGAATTCTCATACATTTCTGAGGGGCACACACTACTATACAACGACTTTGTACGTTTTATAATGTTAGCTGCTTTAACATTATTTAATGGCTTTATTCTATTATTTATCAATCTTGATTCTAGATATTTTCCTTTGAAAATGAAAACAATTCACTAAGACTTTTTTATAAATATTAATGAAAATACTGTTCATAGTAGCTCCAAACGCCCATCAAGAGGCAAATGAATGACTGGGACTGAAACTCAGTGTTAGAATGCTTGCCTATATTATGTGAAGCCCTGTATTTGAGCTCCAGGACTACATAACAAACAAAACCCCCAAGTAGTAAATGGGTAAATTGTGGTACGCTCATATTAATGACTATTACTCAGCAAGGAAAAAAAGAACAAAAGGCTGATGCATGCAACAGCATAGAAAGATCTCAAGAAATATGCTAAGCAAAGCAAAAACATTACATATATGTCATTTAATTTAAGTAAAATCTTAGAAATGGCAAAAACTGTAGAGACATAAACAGAGCAATCTTGTTGGATCAGGGTAGAGAACTGCTCTCAAGATGACAGAAAAGAAACATTTAGGGTGAATGAAATGTCCTTTTTGCTGGTAATTATACAACTGTATACATTTGTTAAAATCAACCAACCGCTTTTAAAAGAAGGGGATTATGTTGGGGATAGAACTCAGTGGAAGAGGGTGTGCCTACCATGTGTGAGGTTTGAAGTTCAATTCCCAGTACTGCAAAACAAACTTGGAGGGGGGGGGTCCTTATACTTTTAATGCTTGAGGCTGGGCAATAACTTTGTAATATTTAAACTGAAAAGATAACAGGGGAAGCACTTTTCTATAATAAACAGTGCAGCAGGACAGTTTATGACCTTCCATTTAATTCAACTTTTTGGCCTCTCTGAACATTGTTGATGTTGCTTATCAAAGAAATATTTTGTAGAAAATAATTTAAATCTTTGAACTGCTTTTGATTTTAATGAAAATTTCATTATAAACATTGCATAAATTACTAGGAACATGCTATAAAACCAAACCAAATTTATAAACTTGTGATTAGCAGGTTAGGTTGGCAAGTGAAAACAGACCATTGACTATACATACTCCACTACTTTCATTTTAAACATGTGTGCTGTTGGACTGTGATGAGGGGTGGGGGTAGAGCACTGAGAATACGATGACAGAAGCACTGCTACCAAAAACATGCTTTCCTCACTGAGGAATATTAAAATCAAAGCTGAATTCGACAGCTTAAATGCTGTTAGTCCAACAGTAAATAATGGTGTGCTCTCACAGTGACTCTTTCTCCAGATTCTTTGAAACCTGAGATCCACTTTGACTTTCTGAGCCAAAATGCCCAAGAGTAGAAATATTGCCAGAAGCACAGGTATTTAGACCATAGAAATGTAAAATGAAAGGTCCCCAACTTGTAAATCTTAGCATCAAATTTTTCAAAATACCATTTCTTGAAAAAACCCTTACATGTCCAGTGTTCAGTGTGGTGCACTATATAAGAAGCCCAGTGATGATATCCAAGGAAGCAGAAGGGCTCATTTACTATCGAACATCAGAAGGGTGCTCTGTTGCTTCTTTTGACTTCAGGGCCTCTGTCTCTTGATTTGCATTTGGAAAAGATCCATCCCCCTACCTATGCCGTCCAAAAATTTTTGTTTGTGTATTTCCATGTGCATAATAATAATTTTTGTGAAATTCAGGTATCCAAGTTTCGTTTGTTTGTTTTGCCAAAAGTGTGTCACATTCATGTCCTAAAGCAGCACTGATTATGCCTCATGAGGCAGCCATTCAGCATAGAATGGTAGGTGACGGGAACACGCATAAACCAAGATCCGTATGTTCTGCAACCTCCCTGGGGAAAACCTGAATTTGTACCTAAACCCAAAGAGCCAAGTGTTCTATTCAAGTTACACTGATTAGGTACATAAAATAATGACAGAAGTCATATCACTAAGAAGTGACATTTTCTGTTATTGCTCACATTCTGCAGTCTTTCCCTTTCCTCCCTGAAAATGCAGTAGGTGGAGATATTTTCCTAACTCCATTGGCTCACCTGCTAGACTTCCTTTCCCTTTGGAATTTTTCACCATAAAATTAATGAAATTATAAGGAAAACATGTATAAAAGAAATGAGGGAAACATTCCTATAATGTTTTGCATCTCCCGGGGCAGGTCACCAGGTTTGGATGTGGAAATGTTGACCTCAAACAATAAGACAAGATTCACTCCATTAAATGAAGGGAAAATGGAACTGAGACTGATCAGGCTCTCATTTGTTTGAGGATAGACACACACACTTCTGGAAAGTTCCCAGTGACATCCTTTTTGATTTCTTTTTGAATCCCCAAATTTAAAAAACCTAGTGCACTTCTATTTCTAAAAACATTTCAACTGAAAATAGAACATAAATAAAAAAGAAAACATATAGGTACTATTTAACCAGCAATCACATAAAACTAGATATTAGCCCCTTAAAATTCCAATATGTTTCCTCTTTTGCTGGATGTAATGACTAAATTGTACTGCCATAATGTCCTGGTTTTTCTTTGTAATTTTTACCACCTATGATTTTACCTTAAATATTATAGTTTAGTCTGGCCTTTTGATGTTTAAATAAGGAAAAATATATTTTGCATGCATTCATTTATGTTTTTGCTTTTTTGCTCAATCTGTGTTAGTAGGTGTCATCCATGGTATGAATAGCTATCAAGTCAGTTCTCTGTGATCACGGATTCCACTTCCAGGCACATGAAGTGATGACTTACGGGATTTGAGCATTCTTGCGTTTTTGTATGTGTAGGTACTGATCCTGAGGGATACCTGTATTCCACTGTTATGCAAACATACCACAATTTTTCTATTGATCAATACTGGTGACATTTGGCTTGGCTCCCATTTTTGATTATTATAAACAAAGCTAGGGTGAACACTTTTCTACATGGTCTTGTACACATGTGTGCAGGAGTTGCTCTGTATCTTTTGGGGTCTCATTGATGGTCACCCTGTATTCATAGGTCTTAACTTATAGAATAATGCCAAGTTTTTTTTCCAAATTCTATCAACTTATACGATGATCAATTCATCAATATTCATTGATGACCTACTGTGTAATTTAGATGTTGGGGGAAAAGTGATGAACAAAATTCTTTCTGTTGTAGTCAGGATTTGCAAGGGAAACAATTTAATACAAGACACATAAGTTATAGGATTACTTTATAATAGTCACCCAAGGAGTCAAGTGCAAAAGGGTAAGGGAGATCTGTCCACACACTACAGACCCAAAGAGCCCAGTTTAGGGCCTGGAACCCATGGCTATGTCCTCCATGAGTCCAGCTGAAGACCTAGAGCCTGTAACAATGTCTCATGCAAGTTTGCATAAGGGATCTGCTCTGCTAAGGCCCAAAGGTCAGTGGTGAAAGCTAGAAAGTCTGTGCCAGTGGGATGAAGGACCTGTGCCAGCAGGCCGTGGGATCTGCACTGGAGCCAGGAAGCCATACTCAAAAGGGCCTGGAAACCCCACCCTCCAAGAACCACAGCCAGCATCAGCAACAGCAAGATCCCGAGTTCCTCCAATGATGAGAACAGCTGAGTTCATATCAGGAAAGCCAGCGTGACAGGCTTCTCCAAAAGGATCAATGGCATATCATCTTCCCTTTCAGTTCTCTTTTTATACTGTTGGCAAAAATCCTCAGGTGGGCCTTCCACACTCAGCACCATGCTGATTCAGTTCAGCTGGGTGTTACAAGTTGACCATTAGTTAATCTTGTCTTAGGTACATTTACAGTCTAATGAGTGATGGCAAATAACGATGTAACCTTTTAAATGGCAAAAAGAATGATACAACAAAGCACAGTTAGGAGACAGAGGATAAGAGTCAGGTATTCCTTTAAATAGACATTGGGTGGACTTTCTGCCTCTCCAAGGTGGTTCATACTTAAAAAATTGTGTCCTGGACTTCTGTTTCCTGGACTTCCATACAAGCTTAGAAGTCATCACTCTGCCCTAACTACAAGTGAAATGCTGAACAGACTGAAGCACCAACAACTCTTCATGGATCTATAAAAGAGGGGAGGACAAAGAACAAATCATTGCCTCCAGATCAGAGAGACAAAAACATGAGTACTGGAGTCGCAGCCTACCAGAAGAGAGGCTCTGAACTTGGGCCAGCAAAGGAAAACCTAAGATGTAATCAACAGATTGCTGGAGATTCCACACGTTCAAATCTGAGACTTGAAACTCCAGGGGTAGTTGATCCTAGGAAGCTGCCACATGTGTTGTTGTATTTACTTTCAGGAGTTTCACCAGGTTCCCACACCAAATACCAGGAAAAAAACTCCTCTGTGCTTCTGGCAGGGGGTAAGAAAACATTTTGAAACCCAAGTCCTGCCTTCAGGAGAAACTAGTTCACTGGCGCCTGAATTGCTGGGGCTTTATCAGAGCCTGACTGACCTAGGTGAAGGACAATACTCAATTTCTTCTCACCCTTGCCATGCTGTCTTACTAAAGTGGGGAGAAAACACTGAGGGGCATGTGTGAACTCACAGACCAGAGGCACAGACTCACTGAAAGCCTCAGCCCTGATCCCAGGGCTATAGAACACTTTCCTCACTCCATCCCAGGGCACCACACCACTGAAGGCGCTGGTACAGTGATTCTAATTATGCAGTGTATCATTAAACAAAAGTATAAGGTATACCAAAAAGGCACTGAAATAATCGAAATTCTTAAGTATAAATTTCACATAATATGTATAAAGATCTATATGTGGGAAACTACAAGATTCTAATGAATGAAATTAAGAAACGAAGTAAATGAAGAGCTGTTCCATGTTTATGGATAGGAAGGCTCAATATCATCAAGAGGTCAGCTCTTCCCTGCTTGACCCATATATTCAATGCAACCTAATCAAAGCCCCAGGAATTTATTTTGTGGACAATGACAGACTGATTGCAAAGTTTATGCAAGAAGGCAAAAGCTCCAGAATAGCCAGTATAATATTGAAAGAGAAAAACAAAATTGGAGTACTAACACTACCTGACTTCTGTAATTCCTGAACAGCTACAGCAATTGATGCAGTGTGGTACTGGAAAAAGAACAGACAAATAGGTCAGCAGAACAAAGAGAGAACACAGACCTAATGCAGTCAATTTATCGTTACCAAAGGAGTTAAGGTAATGCAACGACAGTTCTTTTTCAACAAATGATACAGGAATAAGGGCTGGGAGTTTGGCTCAGTGTTTTAAGCGCCTGTCTGGCAGGTGCGAGGTTGTGAGTTTGATCCCCGGTGCTGAAAAAAAAAATACAGGAATAATTGGACATTCACATGTGAAAATTTCTAGACACAGATGTCAAGCCTTCACAAAAATAAACTCAAAATTGATCATAGACTTAAATGTAAAACTTACAATACACTCCTACAAGATAATACAAAGAAAAAACTTAAATGACCTTGAGTTTCATGATAACCTTGTACACACATCAGATCTGTGAAGACTAAGTGATAAATTGAACTTCATTAAAATTAAAAACTTCTACTCTGTGACAGACAATAAAGAGAATAAACAGACTATTAATTCACGATGTTGGAGAAGATATTTACAAATGACACATATGATGGACCGATATACAAAATATATAAGAAATTCTTAAAGTTCAACAATAAGAAAACAAACAAACTGATTAAAAATGGTCTTTGGATGTTTCTAGCAGTTTTATTTATAATCACTAAAACTTGGAAGTAACCAAGAGCTCCATAAGTTGGTGAATGAATAAATTGTGGCACTTCTTTTTTTTAATTATTTTTTCTATTTTTTATTATTATGTGTTTGTAGAACATAATGATTACATTCATTGTGGACAATAAATACATTTTAATTCTTTTTATCTGCTTCCTCCCTGCTTCCCCCTCCTTCTATCTCTTAGTCACCTTCCCATATAAAAAAGGTCTATCTCTTTATTTCTTATTATCTATCTTTTATTTTGTCTTCATTTATATTTTGATCTTCTCTTATAAGAGAAACCATGTGGTAGTTAAACTGATGTGTTCAATTTATTCCACTTATAATCCCAAGGTCATCCATTTTCCTACAAATGACTCAAGTTTATCTTTCTTTATGGCAGAATAGTACTCCATTGTGTATAAATACCACACTTACTTTATCCATTCATCTGTTGATGGACATATAAGAAAACGATGGCATTTATAAACAATGGACTATTATAGTGTTAAAGATAAAATGAGCTCCTGAGTTATGAAATGTGGAAGACCACCTGGATGACTCCTTGAATGAAAAACAGTTACTTCCACTTTGGCTAAACCTAGCCCTCTCTCCATGTCCCGATACATGCAGAGTTGGCTAAGCCATTTCCTTTTCCCTTCAATTTGTTCTAAGCAATGTAAATAGGGCTGGCGGAGTTGCTGATGCGTAATCTTTGAAGTCAGATGACAGTTGCTGTTACCCCGTCCCAGTGTCTCCCTAAACGTGGTTGAGCCAGGCGGGATGGCAGAACCACCACTCCAGGGCTATCAACAGGGTTCACGCCTCGAGATAAGAGGCTATAACTTCCCAGGGCAGAGAAGTCTGCACATCAGAAACAGAAACACTAACCCATAAGGCATTAAATGCTACCGCAATTGTGTTACACAGATTGACCTTTCTGCACGTCCTTCTCTCTGCATATTGCAGAGGTGCTTTCTGGCCTCCTAGCTAACCTGGCTCACAATGCTCATGTAATTCCCACCATTCTCACAGTCACTCATCCTCTAGCTACTCCCTTCTTCACGAATTAATAAAACCTGTGTTAGACCCTGGGTCAAGGCCTTTGTTCCTTCATCCTGGGGTCATTAGGACCCCTTGGCTGCCCACAATTATAAATATGGGCATGGGTTGCACTGAAAGTGGTAGATTGAAATTAACTAGCTAGAATTCCAATAACTTTTCCATGGGATTACAAATATAAACTTCTCAGGCCACAATAAGGATGGGAAAAGGATCTCTATAATGAAAAGATATGGAAGATCTTTAAATGAATATTACTAAGTGAAAGAAATTATCTGAAAAGGCTACATACTGTATGATTCCAACAATATGACAGTAAGATCTATGGTTACCAGGGGTTTGGAAGGAGGGAGGGATAAATAGGTAGCTAATGGAGGGTTTTTAGGGTAGTGAAAATACTCTATATCAGACAATGTAATGATGGATACATGCCATTATGCATTTGTCCAAACCCATAAGATGTACACACCAAGAGGGAAATTATTGCAAGATATAAACTTTGGGTGATACTGATATGTGAACGTAAGTTTATTAACTGTACCAGATGTACTACTCTGGTGAGCAGTACAGGAGCAAGGAATATATGGAAAATCTCTGTACCTTCTACTTAATTTTGCTGTGAACCTAAAACTTCTTTTTAAAATAGTCTTAAAAATAGAGTTGTGTTCATGCATTGGTTTTAGTTTACATTTCTCTAATTATCAATGACCTGGATACTTTTTCTCTGGCTATTTAAATTTAACCTTTTACAAAATTTCTGTGAAAGTCTTTTGATCTTACTTTCTTGATTCATTAAAAGTATTTTGCTGTCTTATTGATATCTTTGAAGAAACAAAATGAAATGTATGTACCTGTGTCTATCATTTTTTTCTTCATAAAGCCATGCTATTGTAGAGTTTTTCTGATTTGATTTTCCTATTGTAATCCAGTGACTAGATTCTGATGGATGTACCAGCTCTGTTCAGTAGGTGGTACAGCTTCAAGACATAGTATTAGATAGTGGGCATTCAGAGTGGGTCTAGAGCCCTGATCCTATAATCTTGATAATTCCTCATTATCCCAGTCCAGTATGCTTTGCAGCAATGACAAAATTCTGTGTGGTTTATTCTTACTTTTTGAGATCTTATGATTGGCTGCTATATCACTAGAGGAAAATATTTAATGTAAAAATACACATAATTACATAAAGGATTCAGTAGGTAGACTTATAACGGCCACCTGTGGAATCAGGGGTTGAAAAATGCAAAATGACTGTATTCTGAAGAGCTGCAAGATTCAGGTGAAAAGACCTGGAGCTCTCTGCAGAGTCTTGTGCAAGTTCATGTCAGAAAACCAACTAAAAAGTTCACAGTGAAGCCTGAAGGAGCTGGAAACTAATATCAAAAGGCAGTGATAAGGACGCAGAGCACCTCTGAAGAGAAAAGGGAAGACTTTCTTCTTCCCCTTTTTATTCCATCCAGGCTACAAGCCTATTGGTTGGTGTCACCCAGATCCAGGGTGAATCTTTCCTCCTCAGTTTGTGGTCCATGTGTCAGTCATCCACAGACACACCCAGAGCTTTCCTAATCTGTTAGGTGATTTTTACTCAAGTCAAATTAACATATCACATTTAACGATCTTAGTTATGTCTGTCTCTGGCCTTTGTGCCTTGGAAAATAATACTGGTCTGGTTCGAAGCACCTTTTTTCTTTGCCTTTCTTCCCATCTTATTTGGGCAATGCCTGCTCCTCCTCTCTGAGCCTCTCTTGGTGTCTACTTGCACCAGAAATTAAATTAGGATACCTCATCAATTTTGGCGTTGGGCTCAGTCTATGTCATTATCACTACCCTGACCATAATCCATGTTGGGTATTTAAAAAAGTAAACATCATAGCACTTAACACTGTGTGCTCTGCAAGGACCAGGACAGCCAAACAATCATACTGAGCCAAATGCCAAGTACAATACTGAGTATATGATGGATACTGAACAACTGCTCTTTATCTAGACAAGAACTATGAAAAGCATAGCCAAGGTGGTTTGTTTATTGAGTTTGATTGCCTAATTGCATTTAGAGATGTCCATTGACTCAAGAAGGAACTGGGAACTTTCCTTTCTTACCATTAAGTCCTATTAAGGCTTCTGCCACTGGTTCTGGTATTGGGTTCAAGTGGGTAAGAGAAATAGAACAATTGAAAGACTGCTAAGGTAAGAAGAGACTCTTAAAGCCACATGTGAAACCTGGATAAAAGGCTATAATCAAACCATCATAAGCAATCTCTGCCCTGTATACATTTGGGGGAGACTTGCAAAGCCTGGCAAAAGCAAAGAGTGAACTCCTTGTGTGGTTTGGATGAATTTGAAGCAGACACTTCACTGATTCTGTGCACTCAGGCTGTTTATCTTTTAAAAATAGGGCAGTGGTTACACAGCTGAGGCCTGAGCCTTCCCAGAGCGCTGCTCGACCCTGCCCGCTCCAAGCCTGATAGCACTTCCTTCCTGGCCTCGCGTGGCTTCCTGCTCTGGTCTTATCGCCACACAAAACTTGACACTGGACTGGAATGCACTTACAGTCCATAAATGGAAATCTCTTGCTTTCTACATTTACAAACAACTGTCATCTACTGAACGCCTTCTTTATTCTCAGATTTGCACTTCATTTACTCTAGCAAAGTATGATTCCTACAAAAGCACTTTCCCTTCTTGACCTTCATTTTCATCTGAAGTTCTAAACTTGTGTTTTATTAGCCAAGAAAACAAACAAAAAACATGGCATCTGTGTAATTATTAGTCAGGGAGAAGTGACAAGAAGCTGAAGTGTTTATAACTGCTTTGGGGACTGGCTTCCCACACATCTGAATTATACGTTGTGCCATTTCCTTCATTTACTAGCACCTGCCTTAAAGAGGGGGGGGGGTCGATAGGTTGTGACCAATATAATGTAAATAAACACACTTTTAGTACTGATACCTGTGACTTCCCTTGCAAAATTGAAGCATCTTAGTAATTCATAAGTCATTTTCCCCCCTCATCATCTGCAATTTGCTGTATGGCTTGTTTTCCCTCATAAAATTTCAAGGTGGGCATTAGATAATCCTCACACTGAAAATTAAAATATAGAATGTCAAATCCATTAAAGACCAGATGGGGCTCATGAAATGTTTGAAGCTTCTTCCTTGAGCAGTTTAATATTTATGTAGACAATGCAACAGGAGGAGTTTTGGGGACATAGAGCAAAATCTGTTCTCTGATTTGCAATACACAGTATTCAGAAAAAGTTATTTGAAAATAATTTGAAATTTGAAATGGTACTGATCTGGAAAATTTGAGGGGTTAATGAAAAGGAAAAGCAGCTTCAAGGAGCTCTCTGGGAGTGTCTTGGCTTTCTAAATTCAATTGCCTTTCATGAGCTCATCAACCTTCTTAAGATATTATGATCTTTTACCCAGGCCAGGGGAATTTCCTCAGATATGATTAAAGAGTGGGCGGAGCAATGTCCTCAGAAGTCAGAAGACTTAATATTGGAAACATGAACTCTCTTGGAGCCATTCCCAATTTTATTATTTCAGAGGAATTCCCCCTTGAAGAACAACTCCCACGATGGAAGTCAGGGGATGGAGGAATCCTTTTGAAATGTATTTATTTTTTAGACAAGAAGTTGAAGGTTTCTTTTTTTTTTTTTTTTTCTGTCTGTGGAACTACTAGAGACAGAGTCAGAGAAAACATTTTGAAGTCTCTTTTTTAGGATGAGTAAGTTAAACAAGTGTTGAATGCTCAAAAATTCATTTGAAAGGTTCCCAAACATCTTGAGTTATTATTTCCAAGTGGACATAACTTCAGTCACTTGAGGCAGCCCCATGGGCCCCCGGGGGTGGCAATGGCTTAGAACCTTTAGGCATTTTCTGAAAATGAGGCAGTTTTAGTGAAGTCACTAAATGTGAATGTGAATGATCCTGTGATATGTTATGAAAGAGGGGAACAGGAACAGAAAAGAAAAGGGGACTAAGACTGACCTGTGAGAGTAGGTATTGAGATGTGCCTGGCAGAGAAGAAGCAGCATGCCAGAGTGGAGTAGGGAAAGGACCAGGCTAGAAGACAGGAAAGAGTCTGTCGGGTAACTGTACAGACCCCGGGTCTCTTGGGCCCCGGGTCCGGAGAGTGCAGCCAGGGTGGGAGGGGAGAGGTTGGAAGGGAAATCAAAGAGGAAGGCAAGGCTACATTATATGTGACCTCCTGGGATAGGTTAAGAATTTGGAGTATTAATTTTTATTGTAGTAAATATTCACACAATTTATCATTCTAACTATTTTTAATTCTTTTTCTGGTTCAGTGACAGTAAGTACATTTGCATTGTTGTATGACCATCACTAGCATCTATCCCTAGAACATTTTCATCTTCAAAAACTGAAGCTCCATATCCCTTAAACAACCACTTTTCAATTCCTCCGCTCTCACTGCCCAGTAGCCGTTATTCAACTTTCTGTTTCTGTGAATTTAGCTATACTACATAACTCATGTAAGTGGAACCATATACAATTTTTCTCTTGTGACTAGCTTATTTCACTTAGCACAGTGTCCTCTAGCTTCATTCATGTTGAAGAATGTAGCAGAAGCTCATCCCTTTTAGACTGAGTAATATTCCACTATAGAACACAAGATGTTTTATTCATCTATTCATCTGTGGATGGACTTATGTGTAGTTCCCACATTTTGACTACTGTGAGTAAGATTGTAGGTACATTGATATATAAATATCTGCTTCAGTTGCTGCCTTCAGAGCATTGTGGTATATACAGAGGTGGAATTACTTGGTCACATTGTAATTCTGTTTAATTTTCTGAGGAACTGCTGCACTGTTTTTCATAGTGATTGCACCATTTATAGTCTCACCAGCAATGGACAAGTGTTTTAGTTGTTCCACATCCTTGCTAACACTTGTGATTTACTGGTTTTTTCTGTTTTATTTTACATAATAACCATTCTCATGGATGTGAAGAAGAATTGGAAATTATTAAGCTTGAAGCTATTGCATGATCTTAGAAAAAATGATTCAATTCCTTTTTTTTAGTGTTCACTTTGATTGCTTTAGAAGAAAGAAGAGAGCGTGAAGAGACAGAAGAAAACAATTGTGCAGACTGATCATGAGGGTACTCCAGAAAAGGGATGATGGTGGCACACACTAAGGTAGAAATTTAAAAGAAGAGAAGCCAATACACTCAAGATACACTTCAGCAGTGCAATTTATTGGTCTCGTAGATGGATTGGATGTGGAGCTTGCTGCAAAAGAGGAGAATCAATAATGACTTGAGGTTTGTGGCAAAAACAAGTGGGTGCATGTTGCACTATTTTTAGAAATGACCAGGGAAAAGGTCTTGTACCAATGGAGGGCAAATGCCTAAAAATATTCAGAGGCAACGTCTAGGAACAGAAAATTGGATTTGTAAAGTAGAGACTGGGGAGACCAACTCAGAAAAGTTAAATAACTAAGATCAGACAGCAAAAGATGTAGGTGACATAGTCAAGGTGTGAGCCCAAGATTGTCTGAAATAATAACATTGATCTTCTCTAGTTTAGGTCATCACCTTCTAATCAGAGTAGCTCAGGCTGGAGGAATTTGGACCAATTACTACATCAATCTGATTTGGAAAGTCTCTAGTAATGAAAAAGAGACTCAGTGATCAGTGCGATGTTCAGAGTGCAAACCTTGAAGAGCTTTTGAGACTGAATAAAACAATACATTTGGAATGTGATGGACAACAATTGAACAGAGATTCTTTTTTAGAAATCACATATATGGAGTTTAAAAAATCTAGTTGCCTATTGCTGAGAAGCAATGAACGTATTTTGTTTCCTCAAAAAACTTTGGAGTTAAACTCTTTCATGAAATTGATGAGCCGGGCGTGGTGGCGCACACCTTTAATCCCAGCACTCAGGAGGCTGAGGTAGGTGGAGCGTTGTGAGTTCGAGGCCGGCCTGGGCTACAACGCGAGCGCAAGGCCAGCCTGAGCCACATAGTGCGACCCTGCCTCAAAAAACCAGGGCCGGAGTTTGGCTCAGTGCCTTAAGTGCCTGCCCTGGCAGGCACGAGGTTGTGAGTTCAATCCCCGGTGCCGCAAAAAAAAAAAAAAAAAAAAAAAAAAAAAAAAAAAAGAAGTGAAGGATCTGTATAATGAAATTTGTAGAAACCCAAAAGAAGAGATTGAAGACAACATTAGAGGGCAAGGGATATAGCTCAGCAGCACAGTGCCTGTCTGGCAAGTGCGAGGTCCTGAATTTGATTCCTGGTACCAAATAAAGAGAGAGAGGGAGAGGAGAGAGGAGAGAGAGAGACATGGAGACAGAGAGACAGAAAGAAAGAGACAGAGAGAAATGAAAATATATCCTTTGTTCCTAGATAGATTGGACTAATATTGTCAAAATGACCATATTACTAAAAATGATATATAGATTTAATGCAATTACAATGAAAATACCAACAGTATTCTTTACAGAACTAGGAAAATCAGTCCTGATATTTATATGGAACCAGAAGAGACCCAAAATAACCAAGACAAACCTGAGCAAAAACAGCAAAGCAGAAGGCATTACAGTCCAAGATTTCAAGTTATACTACAAAGCTACAGTAATAAAAACAGCAAGATACTGGCACAAAAATAGACAGAATGGCTAATGGAATAGAATTGAGGATACAGAAATAACCCAAGGAATCTTCAGCCATCCAATTTTGACCAAGGGCCAAAAACATATACTGGAGAAAAGGTAGTCTCCTTAACAAATGGTGAAGAAAAAATTGGTTATCCACATACAGAAGAATGAATATAAGACCATATTTCTCAAACTTGCTAAAATAAAATTGAAATGGATCAAAAAC